>CM035426.1:171977361-172042361 GCA_020310875.1 Ceratopteris richardii
CACATCAGCATCATCACAAATAGCATTAATTTCTTCAATCTTCACAATCAAAGTAGATGGTTCAGGTAAATGTTTAACATGCCCATCAACATTCTGTCCTTTACCTTTAGCATTCTTTAATGCATAAAAATCTTTCTTCATGTGTCCTTTCTTATGACAATAATGGAATTTGATATCCCTCTTCCTTGATTAACTTCTACTCTTATTTCATTAACCATTATTTTCCTTGTTCTTGCTCCTGCCACATTGTTGATTCTTTCCTTGGTAAGAATCACAAACATTATATGCATCTCCACTCTGAGTGCCAACCATAGATTTTCTATGAATCTCCTCACTCAAGAGTGCTCCACATATGTCATCATAGACGAGTTTACCACTAGGTCTACAGTACTCTACATAGAGGCTGTAGAATATGCAGCAAAAGTCGAACTTACAGTCTACGACTGACCAAGCCACTATATGTTTTATTAAAGAACATATACAAAGAAGTTTATGATCGCCATTTGACCTTTCACATGGACATTAACAATAACAATATCTACCAACCTACCTACGGACCTACCTACCTACGTATCTATCAATCTATCTATCTGTCTGTCTATCTATCTATCTATCTATCTATCTATCTATCTATCTATCTATCTATCTATCTATCTATCTATCTATCTATCTATCTATCTATCTATCTATCTATCTATCTATCTATCTATCTATCTATCTATCTATCTACCTACCTACCTACCTACCTACCTATCTATCTATCTATCTACCTATGTATCTATCTATCTATCTATCTATCTATCTATCTATCTATCTATCTATCTATCTATCTATCTATCTATCTATCTATCTATCTATCTATCTATCTATCTATCTATCTTTGTATAGATTGATCTATCTATCTATTTATCCATCCATCTATGTAATATATATATATATATATATATATATATATATATATATATATATATATATATATATATATATATATATATATATATATATATATATATGTATGTATATATATATATATATATATATATCGTGGAGTTGAATGATGAAGTGGATGAAGGTGCGGGAACATCTACTATGCCTAAAGGAAGATAGAAATGCAATTATGAAGATATGGAGGGTCGGTGATTTTTCCCTCAACCAAGTCTTCAAGAAGGCAAAATTGAATGATTTTGATGGTGAGAAGAAGAGCGGTGAAGATTTGGAGGCATGGATTGAAGAACTAGAATTTTCTTTTTCTTCTACAATTCAGTGATGAGTCCAAGGTGAAGGTTGTGATCCTACACCTATAAAAAACAATGCATACTACCCAAATCAATCAGAAATCTGATTATATGCATAGAAATCATACACCAAATTGTAATTATAGAACATAAATTAGAGTTAGGGCACTTACCTACATCATCTACTTTCTCAATTATTGCACATTCCTCAATGATGTTTATCACCTTCAATTTGCAAGCCAAAAGATTTCTTTGTTCAGGCATTCATATGTCTAATGCCCTTGCTCCCTACAATGGAAACACAAACAGTGTCTTTTTTCTCACTCAATAAAATCAGGGTCTTGCTACCAATGGTTAGGTTGATGCCTTCTTAGATTTTTCACCTGAATAGGATTCTTACCTTGATTATTAGAAGATGAAGTCTTCTTTGAATTATTCATGTTTGTTATAGCAGTCTCTGTGGCCTATGTCCTATCGTAATGAATCTAGTTCTATTCGCCTTCTGCAAATTGAACTTCTCCATCTTCTCAAAATTCTCGACCATTGCAACAACATCCAAAAAATCAACACATCAAGATTCCTTCACTTGATAGCAAAGCTTCTCACAAAGCCCTTCAATAAACTTGCTCTTTAGAGCATAACCACTAACCTCCAATGCATATTTGTGAAGATGTAGGAACTTTTCTTTGTACTCATCAATAGACAAGCTATGTTTGTCACTCACATGTTGTCAAAAATTGCAAAAGTCCATCTTCTTCTCCATATGGTAGTGTAGAGAACAATAATGCTTTTCTACTTGCTCTCTGAATTCCTTCCATAGAACTAGACCAAAACACATCTAAGTTTGCATATAGGACTTCCACCATAGCTTTCAAATTGGTAAAAAATTTAGGGATACCCCCAAATATGTAGATAACAAAGCCTGTAGAGATGGCCAATGGAAGACCACATTATACGAAAGGATACATTGAAAACCTTGCATTTTTTTTTTGTAAAAGGTTTCTTCCTAGGAGTTTCCATGTGGTTAAAATGAAAGAAAGTGATGTAATTATAAGCATGGACTAGTTAGTTCAAAAGTCTACAACAATTGATTGCAAACAAAGAATAATCACTTTAAGGCTAGATGGTGAATCTATCCACATTCTAAGTGATGTGCATAATCCTAAGCCTATTCTAATTTTTGCTATGCAGATATTTAGATGTATATGTGATGGTTGTAGAACATTTGTAGTGTATGTGAACAATCTACATGAGGAAGATAATGACGAAAATCTTCCAAATAATGTAAAAAATCTTTTGAAAGAATATGTAGATGTATTTCCAAAAGCCTTGCCTCATATACCTCCACCTAGGTAGATTGACCATGCCATTGACTTGTATCTCGGGGGTGAAGCATATTCTAGAGAAGCCTATAGATTTAACATAGATGAATTAAAGGAGCTTAAGATTCAATTAGATGATCTTTTGAAGAAAGGCTTGATAAGAGTGTACTTTCACCTTGACGTGCACCTATTTTATTTTAGAAGAAGAAAGATGGCTCTTATAGATTATGTATTGACTAAAGGGGGTCGAATAAAAAAACAATAAAAAATAAGTACCCATTCCCTCACATAGATGACTTATTAGGTCGATTAAGTGAAGTGACTGTATTCAGTAAGATTGACTTAAGATTTGGATATCACCAAATTAGGATCAAAATAGAAGATATACCCAAGACAACTTTTTGAACATGTTATGGCCACTACGAGTCTATGGTTTTACCTTTTGGATTAACAAACGCTCCTACCATGTTCATGTGCTTGATGAATAATATTTTTTCATGATTATCTAGATGAATTCATCTTAGTATTTCTTGATGATATATTTGTATACTCTAAAGATGATGATGAGCATGTTGTACATCTCAAGAAGACTATGCAAACTCTTAGAGAACACAAATTGTATGGAAAGAAGACTCTAAATGTTTCTTTGCTAAGGATAAACTTGTATATCTAGCAAGAGTCATTTCTAAATAGGGAATTACTATATAGTAGGGTAAAGTGAAAAAAATTAGTTGATTGGCCACTTCCTAAAATTGTAAGGGATGGTAGAAGTTTTTTAGGATTGTTGCAATATGAAAGAGCCATATTAAGGAATTTTTCAAGATAGTTAATCCCCTCCTAGAGTTGACTAGAAAGAATGCAAGATTTCTGTGGAGTGACGCCTATCAAAAATCATTTGGATCATTGAAACAAAAATTCATTGAAATTTGTGTTTTCAATGAATTTTGTGGGAAAGCCTTTTGTGGTTGCATGCGATGCAAGTGGTAGTCAGATAGGATGTATTCTTTCACAGGATGGTAGGGTGGTTGCATATGAATCCAAAAAATTAAGAAAACATGAACTTAATTATCCTACTCATGATCTAGAAATGCTTGTTGTTGTACGTGCACTTAAACATTGGAGACATCTACTATTAGGGGTTGTGTTTTGATTAAAAATAGATCATCAAAGTTTAAAGTATATTTTCACACAATCATTGCTTAACAATAGGCAAAAGCATTGGATTGAATTATTAAGCGAGTATGATTTTGACATTAAGTATTTGGCTGGTAACGAAAATAAGGTCATTGATGCATTGAGTCGAAGAACTTTATGCAATCCCCTTTGTGTAATAAATTTTGATTTTCTTAATCAAATTCAAGAAGAATTAAAATAGGACTCTTTTTATGCACCTATCTTGATTTTTTTGCATGCAAACAGGGGATCGATGCATCAAGACAAATTTCATTTGTAGAATGGATCTTTGTATTGTAACAATCGATTATGCGTATCTTCTGAGTCTCCATTGAAAGTTCAAAGATTTCATGATTGTCATGATGCACCTTTTTCTACACTTCTAGGTTATTTAAGGACCTAAAATGTATTATTCTTACTTTTAACCATGTATGAAATGGGATATTAGAAAATATGTTAGTGAATGTTAAAAGTGTCAATGGGTGAAATCTGAGTTAAGAATGCCTAGAATGCTTCAACCTTTCGATGTTCCAAATCAGAAGTGGGAGTCTATCTCTATGGACTTTATCACTAAATTACCTATGACCAGAAGTATACATGATACCATATTTGTGGTAGTTTATCGACTTACCAAGTTGGCACATTTCTTTCCTATAAAAAAAGATTGATACTACCTTGAGTGTTGCATGAATATTTGTAAAAGAAACTTTTTTACTACATGGAATGCCTAAAAACATAAATTTCTAATAGAGATTCTAGATTCACATCAAACTCTTGGAGAGCAACATTTGAATTGATTGGAACTCTTCCTATAACTACAACTTTCCATCCATAAATTCATAGGGGAATCGAGAGGGTTAATTGGGTACTTGAAGATATGTTGCATATGTATGTGAATGAAAAGCAGGGTAATTGGAATGAATATTTTCCCTTAGTCAATTTTGCATACAATAGATGTGTGTGAACACACTAGGACCATTGGGGCACTTTTTTCCCTCTTTAGGAGGTCCCCCCCTTGTATATATGCATATAACCCTAACGGGTAACTTATCTTTGTACATTCTAGTGGTAATACATTCAGTATTATGTGTTGTGCTCCAAGCTTCTTCTTCTTCCTTGTGATTTTTGTGTGCTTCCATAGACCTCAAACTCCAACAATTGGTATCAGAATAGGTCACCGCTTCATCTAGGGTATCGTCAACACCCCTCTGGTCATAGTCTCAGAACCACACAAAATTTGGTGAGCATACTCAAAGGTGATTAGGAGATCAAAATGGCTTCGCGTTGTCGTGCTAAAATTGCAATCTGAGCTCGTTTTGGCCTCCGAATGCAGTATCATAGTGTTTGTGCAAGCAATTTCATCTTTTTGTGCCAAAGATATATATGGGTTTTAGCTCGCTACTATAAGCGTCTCAAGTCTACTACAGGTTTAGCAAAACTCAACAGGGTAGTTCTGCTCAACTTTTTCAGATATAGTTAGTTTTTTGCATGAGGGTATTTTAGTCAATGGCCATGGCTGAAAGTAGTCATGCATTCTGTATGTTGGTTGTTGAGGATAAGTTGTACAGTACCAATTATCCATTATGGGCTTATATGATACATCATGTATTGGTTGCCAAAGGACTATGGAATATTGTGCAGTGTTGAAAAACATCCTATTACACCTGCAAACACAATTCTTGAAGGTGATGTAGACAATGTTGAAGATGAAGATATTCTTCATGTGCCTGCTCATGTTGCGTTTCCTACTGCACCTACTGTAGAGCAAATTTGTTGGGATGGGAGAGATGCTCACACACATGCATTCATAACCTTGTCTGTCAAACGTGCCATTATTCCTCACATTCGCTCTTTCAGAACAACTAAGGATGCTTGGGATACACTAACCACTTTATACCAGGCAAGGAATGAGACTCGTGTTGCTTATCTCCGAAAACAATTGGAGAGTGAGCACATGAATGAAGGAGATTCCATGGATAGTTTTCTGACAAAGATCAAAGATTTGAAGGAACAATTGATTTTTGCTGATGAAGTCCTGCTTGACAGTTCACTTGTGCAGATTGTTCTAAATGGTCTTCTCGATTCATATTAGAGTTTTGTTTCTACTCTTCATTTGATTATGAAAGGCAATCCAAATGCCTTAACATTTGAGGAGTTATTCTCTGTTCTGTTACAAGAAGATGATTCTAGGTAGAACAGGTCCAAAAATCTGCTAATTCTACACAATCAAAGAAGGATGACAGAGACAATAAGAAAACAAAAAAAGAAAAATTGTTTTGCAAATATTGTAAAGGAAATTATCATGTCATAAAGAGCTATACAACACTAGCCATTAAAGAGGCAAGGAAGAAAGCGGCTAGAATGGTTGTTGCAGAGGCCTCTACACCCAAAATAGAGTCTACTAATCTTGTGCAAAATGAAAAATGGGCATTTACCATTGTTTGCAGTTATGATCCATCTTCTCATGAATAGTTTATGTCTATAGTAGACTCAGATGTTTGGTACTTCAATAGTGGGGGAACCAAACATATTACCTTGCAGCATAGTTTCTTCACTTCACTCGAGCCTGCCCCTATAGGGAATACCGTCACATGTGCCAACAACTCCTCTTATCTTTTCATTGTTGGAACATCAAGCTTACACTATGCTTGAGGTGGATTTGATCTACATCAAAGGCTATCGCGTCGAAAGAATATACGTTGGAGAGTTCTTTTTCTCATGCTCACTTATTGTATTTTTTAAAAAAGATTTTTCATGGATTTTTTATCATTGTAAAAGCTTTGAGCTTTACACATGTAAAAGTATAAAGATAGAGCCCAAATCCCACTAATTTGTGGTGGTTGAGTTGCATTCAATCAAGCAATCAATCACCTAAAAGTAGATCAAACTAGATCTTCACTTTTCCTAGATTGTAGGAAAGTGAATTGATTCCCTCCAACAACCATTCCCACCTTCATTTGAATTCAAAATCCACTTGTGGAAGTAGTGGAACACTCCTAGAGTCTATATAAAAACTTCAAATCACTTGTACAATACATGGAAGCAATATACATACACTTGTGACCATCATTGTCTTGCTCCTTCAATTTTCTGCATCATCTCCTTCTCCAACAGTAATCTTGCAGAGGTTGTTGTTCTCTTTGAAGAGCTCCGAATTTGATGAGACATCACTCATTGGAAAGGTATTAGTGTCTAGTTTATGCTTATAAATTTTCATGGCATTGGTTTAAGTAGATTGGGAGGAATCTTAGTTTTTCTTTCTCGTGGTCAATCTCTACATATTCCTAAAAAATAGGAGGGATAGTAAGTTTTTTGAGCTAGTTGACATGCGAACCTATCTGTTTTGTATCGACTCCTTCTCCTTGATGCTCCAAAGTACATAGTGCATTTCTTTGCACTTATCGCATGCCTATAAGGTCTATTTGAGTCTCCATAAGCTCAAGGGCTGGTCTTGTGCCGGTTGGCTGGACCAAACTTTGTCGCTTCGAAAGGCACTTTTCTACCTCCTACAAGCTTCGCCAACTTCCTTCAGTCATGGGAGTTGGTAAGATCATTCTGACTACTACTAATGGTAGTTCTTTTACATTTTTGGATGCTTTATTTGTGCCAGGGATCAAGAAGAATTTGTTATCAATTTTAACTTTAGCCAAGATTGGATTGGTTGTGAAAATTATTGATGACATATGTACAGTTCATGATCTATCAAATGGTGATGTCATTATTGCTTCTTGCATTTTATGTCATGGGTTGTATAAGCTCATAGACTATGAAAAATCTTTTAATGATTCAGCATGTGTAGTACATAATTCTCAGGCTATGTCATATGCAAAGCTTTGGCATGCATGCTTTGGTCATCTGAATTTTGCTAGTTTGGCTACGCCTGCAAAAATTTGAAATGGTGTCCTCTCTACCCAAACTTGAGGCACCTAATAAATGTGTTTGTGAAGGCTATATTTTGGGCCAAATGTAACATTCCTGGTTCCCAAAAGATGGTTCAGTTTAAGCTACTCAAAAATTGTAGCTTGTTCGATGTTTATGGTCCTATGCAGACACCCTCGTTTGGAAACTATCTTCACTTCATGACTTTCATCGATGATTTTTCCAGGAATGCATGGGTATATCCATTGAAAGCAAATTCTGAAGTGTTTATGTGCTTCAAATATTTTTTGATTTTGGCTTAAAATTTGTTAGCATGTAAAATGGACACCCTCCGTTCTGATCAAGGGGGGGAATATATGTCTTCTGATTTTAATGCATTTGTAACTGAATGTGGGATAAAACATCAGTGTATAGTGTCATATACACCTCAACACAATGGAGTTGCTGAACAAAAGAGCAGGTCACTCATGGAGATGGTGAGGTGTATGGTCAAGAGTTAGGCATTACCACATAGATTCTAGCTTGAGGTTGTTATGTGTGCAGCATATGTACTTAACAAGTGTCCCACTAAAGCTTTGCAGTTTATCACTCCATATGAGGCTTGGCACGCTCGTAAGCCATCTATTGCTCACTTGGATGTTTTTGGTTGTCTTGCATATGCATTAGTGCATGAACAACAACACATTGGATGATAAAGCAGTGAAACGTATTTTTGTTGGGTACAGTTCTAAAAGCAAAGGCCATCAAAAAGGCCATCGTTTGTATCATCCACAGATTAAACACATTTTGGTTAGCCATGATGTTTTTTTTTTGTGGAAGATGATATTTAACCATTACTTTTATGTACAAAGGAAACATCAATTAGCTCAAAAGACATGTATGACACTTTGCTTCCTCTTTTTGGAGGTGGATAGTCTAGTGCTGGTCCAAATGAGGCAACTTTTTAGCCTTTACAAGTTTCATGTGATCAAGTAAATCATTCCATTTCTAATGCAGATTTACATGATGCACTGGTTCATGAGAGAATTGATATTGAGGAGGCAAAAACTATGCCAAAATGGCTAGTGTAGACTTTACATGGCAGCAAATTAGATGCACCTGTGTCATATCATACTCGTTTTGGCTCTCATATTGCTCTTGCATCAAATTGTTATGTTATGGTTGCCTCTAGTCTCTTTGATGAGAATGAACCTGTTTCATTTGATGAAGCCCAAAATTCAGAAAATTGGATGGTTGTTATGCAAGCTAAATATGATGTTATAATGAAGAATGGTACATGGTCTTTATGTGACTTGCCTCTTGGCAAGAAGTCCATTGGAACTAAGTGGGTATACAAGTTGAAGTGTAAGCTTGATGGAAGAGTTGACAAGTATAAGGCTAGGCTTGTTACAAAGGGTTATGCTTAGGAAAGAGGCATTGATTTTGATGAGAACTTTGCTCCTACATGTCGAACGACTACTATTCATAGGATATGTGCACTTGCAGCTCATCATGGTTGGAATGTACATCAGCTGGACATAAAAGCTGCATTTTTGAATGGTCAATTGCATGAAGAAGTGTATGTTTTTCAACCCCATGGCTTTGTGCAAAAAGGGCATGAAAACCAATTGTGCAGGTTGAAGAAGGCATTATATGGTTTAAAGCAAGCACCACGTGCTTGGTATGAAAAGATACATGCCTATCTGATTGCACATGGTTTTGAGAACAGTGCAACTGAAAGCTCCTTATATGTTAAGCGTGCAAATTGTTGGTGCAGGACAATCAACAATTGGTGATTTGGACAAGAATTGAAGACGAAGAATAAAGCAAAGTTCAATATATGAGGCTTGAGGATAAGTAAATGAAAACTTGTATATACATGTACATTAAACTTGTAATTAGTTTACTTATACCTTGTAATGGTTACAAGTTTGTACATATATGCCTATATATACAAGTAGAACGTCGGGGCATGTAATGTGAGATAATGAATGATACGTTTTAGAAGTCATTAGACACTTTATAAGTGAAGAGAATATGTCTCATCAATCAAATGTAATGTTTTCCTAAATAAGAGAAAAATTGTGTCTCGATCTTTTGCTCAATGCTCCTTCTCTGTTTATCCTTTTGTGAAATGCTTTTGTATAAATCTAAGTCTATAGGTGAATGACCTCTCTACAAATTTTTAGATCCTAATTGTGATCAGGCTAAGAGAATTTTAAGTAGGAACATTTACATGTGTAAATGTGAAGAAGAGAAGACTGCAGTAGGCACAAATTTGATGATAATGTTTCGATCATTTCTCCTTCTACAGTGTAAAGTTTTGAGCAAGTAAGCACTCATTCTTTACTGGAAGGTAAGCTACCTATGGCTAAAAGCAATTGAATAAATGGGTTCTATTTTGACAGAACTATGCATTAGAAGTTGCAGGTGTCAAAGTTGACTGTATAGAAGTACAATTTTAGACATAGGTGAGTTTTTTGGAGTAAATATCAAGATTTACTAAACCTTTTGAGAAAATTTAACTTGGAGGAGGTGCAAAAACAATAGGCAACACCTCGTACAAAGTTCCATTGGAAACTTTACTCATTTGGTCAGTCTATGAGTGGATTAAGTGAAGCAAACTTTCTATATGTTGGATTTGTTTACAATTAGTTCAAAATTTTGGTAATCTGGTATTGTTCTTCCAAAATTGGTTGAGATTTTGAGTTGTTCTTGATATAGAGGTGCTCTAACATCAAGACTAACTTTTTCGTTTGGAGTTTAACACTCTCCATCAGTGGTAACAGAGTAGGAGTTATCAAATTAAAGAAAGGAGGACCTCGATTGTTGCTGTAAAAGATGTTATATGGCTGAAGACTCTCATGAAGAGTTCTGATATCATTCAGAGTCCACCCACTATTCATGGAGATAATATGAGTTCATTGTATCTAGTTGCTAACCCTGTATTTCATGCCAGGACTAAACATACTGAGATTCAATGTCACTTTCTAAGAGAGAAGGTGATTGATAAAGATATTGAAGTCATACATATTTCAACAAAAGATCAGATTGCAGACATGTTAACCAAAAGCTTGGATGGACCAAAGCTACAGAGATTCAAAGACATGGCAAGTATAAAGAAGTTGGAGAAAATCACAATTGATGATTGAGGAGGAGCTGTTGGTGTAGGACAACCAACAATTGGTGATTTAGACAAGAATTGAAGACAAAGAATAAAGCAAAGTTCAATATATGAGGCTTGAGGATGAGTACATGATTAGAAGATGAAGACTTGTATATACATGTACATTAAACTTGTAATTAGTTTACTTATACCTTGTAATGGTTACGAGTTTGTACATATATGCCTATATATACAAGTAGAAAGTCAGGGCATGTAATGTGATATAATGAATGATAAGTTTTAGAATTCATTAGACACTTTATAAGTGAAGAGAATATGTCTCATCAATCAGATGTAATGTTTTCCTGAATAAGAGAAAAGTTGCACCTTGAACTTTTGCTCAGTGCTCCTTCTTTGATTATCCTTTTGTGAAATGATTTTGTACAAGTCTAAGTCTATAGTTGAGTGACCTCTGTACAAATTTCAGATCTATATTGTGATCAACCTAAGAGAATTTTAAGTAGGAACGTTTACATGTGTAAATGTGAAGAAGAGAAGACTGGAGTAGGCACAAATTTGATGATAATGTTTTGGTTACTTCAACTTCTACAATGTAATGTTTTGAGCAACTAAGCACTCATTCTTTAAGTTGGACGGTAAGCTACCTATGGCTAAAAGCATCTAAATAAACGGGTTCTAGTTTGAGAGAACTATGCATTAAAAGTTGAAGGTGTCAAAGTCGACTATATAGAAGTATAGTTTTAGACATAGGTGAATTGTTTGGAGTAAATCTCAAGATTTACTAAAACTTTTGAGAAAATTTAACTTGGAGGAGGTGCATAAACACTCCATGACGCCTCATACAAAGTTTCATTGGAAACTTTACTCATTTGGTCAGCCTTTGAGTGGATTAAGTGAAGCAGACTTTTTGTATGTTGGATTTGTTTACAGTTAGTTCAAAATTTTGGTAATCTGGTATTGGTCTTCCCAAATTGGTTGATATTTTGAGTTTTTCTTAATATAGAGGTGCTCTAACACCAAGAATAACTTGTTCTTTTGGAGATTAACACTCTCCATCACAAAATGATGTGCTTCTAATCATTGTTGTCTATGTTGATGACATGCTGCTCATTGGTCCTCATGAGAAGCATATTGCTGATTTTAAGGCTGATTTGCATGCCTCATTTGAGATGTCTGATTTGGGGCATTTGCATCATTATTTGGGCATTCATTTTATGCATGTTGATGGTGGAATAGCTTTTTGTCAAACCAAATATATTGACACATTGTTGCAGCATTATGAACTTGAAGATTGCAAACCTATTGCCAGTCCTATGGAGACAGGTTTATGATTGTGTCTTCATGATGCTGGAGATGCATTTGATGTTGTTCTCTATCAACAAGTTTTTAAAAGGTTGATTTACTTATGCAATACTCGTCGAGATATTCAGTTTGTTGTCTCACAGATGAGTAGGTTTTTGCCTAGGTGTCAAGCATTGGTAAGCGGTTAAGCGCATCTTTTGCTACTTGAGTGGTACTCAGCTACTTGGATTGTTTTATCCCAAGGGGGGATCACGACCACCATATTTACATGCTTTTTTTTATTATGACTAGGCTAGTTGCTATGTCACTCGTGTGTTCACCAATGGTTTTTGCTTCATGCATGTAGCTCATGCATATCTTGGTTGAACAAACTTCTCTTTCTTTAGTTTGGCTAGCATTCATGCATGAGGTCCTTCTCAGGGCGACTATTGGGATTCACTAAGGGGGCCCAAAACTCCTCCTTTTTTTTTCTTTTTTGTGCAACCCATTCGACTCAAAATGACAAGATGAACTTGTCCACTATGCTACATAGAAATTTGCTATAAATCTCTTTAAATTCCCTTTGTAATGGTTCTAGATACCAAGTATTGGAATCTCTTACTCTTCACACAAGAGAAAGGGAACATAGGATGGTGCTTGTGCATCTCACCTCCCATCAATTTATCCTCTTGCTCCCATAATAGAAGTCCTCTAGAGCTTTCTAGTTGTGACACCTAAATGGGAACCTTAGGATACCCTAGAGCTAGCAGCCTTGGCTATTCTCCCTTGTTGCATACACACAAAATTAATGGTTGTTATATACCAATGTCTAAAAAAATAGTCAAATACTCCTTTAGATGTTCAACATTTGGTGAGAAGGTATCCATTAAAACAAATTCATCTATGTGATCAGACTTCAATATGTTTATCTAAAACAATTAGGCTTATTTCTTTCTAGAAACAATGTGGCAAGAGTACCCCAAACATCTTTAATTATTTTAAACAACTAGGCATAATTGCATGTTTAATAGAAAAAGATTCATGACATGTATTTGTACATATCTACCATTTCAACAAGTCTATACTAGATTGTGATGTGGCAAATTTTGTGTAATCTTAATAGCAGCTTCAAGAATTTAATATTTGTAACATCCTAAACAACTTGAATCACATGAAGTTATAATATTAGATATTTTTACACTCTAAACACTTCTCTAAAATCCCTTTTTCTAGCAATGCATATAACATGAGATATGCCCAAAAGCCAATTTGAAACAATCCAAATCGTCTTCAATAAGCAACATACAAAATACATCATTTTAATAAAAAATAGCCATGACAGAAAGGGGGTGTGCGACAGATAGACTTTCTCCTCGAGAGACAGACCTCAACTTGAACCTCTGGACAACAATGCTTCCTCAACTAATGTGAAAGTTGATAATGGACAAAGTGAAACAATAATTAAGACTCTCTATTGATGCCCCATTGTTTCAGGATAGCTTCATCACTGCAATCTCTATTGCAGCAAGTCTAGGCTACCTCTATCGCTACAAAACTTTCAAGCTACCTCCATTGTTGCTATCTCCATTGCTACAACTCTTTTGTCATTGCCATCTCTGTCTGTTAAAAGCAAGGTCACTGCACATACACTTTAGGCTACCTTAGTAAGGTCACTACTACTTCTCTATCTCCGTTGTTGCAACTCTTCCATCACTGCTACCTCCATCGCTACCATCTCCATTGTTGCTACCCCTTCGCTTTTTTGAAATTAATTAAATTCTGTGACTATAGCTTGGTGAGTAGAATGGCTGTAACTTAAAGAGATGAACTTAAATCGTACAATGGACATGTTATCTCGGTTTTGTAGGATATCGGGGATCCTACGAAGCAAAGATAACATCGTAACAACTAGTTAATGAATTTGCAAACAACCAAATTCTACTACCACAGTTTGTCATAAATCTCTCTCTCTCTCTCTGTGTGTTGAATTTGGATAAAGGTTTAGAAAGCCATTGGGTTTAAATAAAGAAATCTTCAAAGTTCAAGAAGGTTGCATAATCAAGCAAAGGATGCATGTAAGCTCACTTGGGAAGGTGATTAATTAGAGGAGGAAAAATCACCTTGTAGAATCATTACAAAAGGATCATTCCAATTATTATCCTTGCAAAATGTGAGGTGAAAGCATCACTATAACATAGAAAAGCCATACTCTAAGGAGACATCAATTCAAGGAAACAAAACAATTGCTCTACAAGGGAGTTGATTTGAGTATCTATATCAAAAGAAAAAATTCAAAAGAGAGTCAAAAGAGTAGATCTTAATAGCCATGAGATATTTGGGTAGTGAGGGTAGATCCAACTTCGCCTCCTTTCAAGTGACAACATCGACTTTCAAAGTTGGCCTAGAGGGTCAGTGTTTGGTGGTGTAAGACTTTTTGGGCACGCTTGTCTAGCTTGGAATTTCTTCGTCCATCAATCGCTTCGCTTTTCATGGCTGAGATCTCCCACTCATTGGTGGTGAGTAATGCAGGTCCACCATTGGAAGAAAAAACCTCCAACACTTCTCTCAAACTTTTTGGTGTTAAGCCCCTAGTCATCTCCCTTCAAAGGGAGGATATTTTGGTGAAGCAAGAAGAATAAAGGAGAACCTTTCTTATCAATCAATTGTTTGGTCATAAGCCCCTCTTGAGTCCCTATGATAATGGTTCCATAGGGATTGGTTCCCTCATGGCATGATTGTCAACAAATGTCAGTTCTTGCTAGTTAACCATGTGCTTTTGGTTTTTAAAAATGACAATATTGCATTCCAAGATTTGCAAATTGGAACCTTTCAGATATGGAAAATTACCTTGTGCCTTTTTAAATGGTTTCTTGAATTCATTCCAAATAGGTCAAAGTCATTGCATTATCCATTTAGGATTGAGCTCCCAAACCTAGCCTTTTTCCTACATGGATTCATAAAGGAAATTGTATCGCCCATCTGTCATCTTCTGGCCTTGAGAGAAGACGTTAGGATTTTCATCTATGAAGTTGCAAAATACTCGTTCAATGCAAGATGGCACCCACATATTTGTGTCAAAGCATGTCCCTCCAAAATTTCCATAGACATTGGAGAATAGAAAACCATGCAGCAAGAGATTATATACAAGAACTTGCCAAATGCTTGCTTTCACTATGGATTGCAGGGCCATAGAATAAAAGAATGTCCTTTGAGACAAAAATCCATCAAGAATAATCAAAATCTGAAAAAGGCTAATATAATGGGGAACAAAGAAGCTTCAGTGGCCCAAAGCATCTCAAAAGATCATCCGCTAGATGCTGAGAAAGGGAAGGAAATACAAGTCATGGAGATGAACCCAGAAGGCTTCATGAAAGTGAGGAGCAATGAAGATCAAGCATGCTAGGCTTGAGGGGGAGCTGTTGGTGCAATTAAGCCCAATCCTACATACTTGATAAACTCACATAAGCTTGATGTATTAGCATATCACTTGGAAGACCTCATATGTACAACCTCTTGTAACTTTTCCACGAGGAGTTAGGAAGCATATAATCTCATACCATTTGGTAGTTGAGTCAAGAGAGAATCAATCCTATAATTTAGGATTCACTTTTAGGTGTAGATTTGAATTTGAATTCAAATCTCTGGCTCCAACAAAAAGTATAAAAAGAGGATATGAAAGCCCCCCATGTATCTCGAGGTTCAGAGATCATATTCATGTACTTTCATTGACAAGAGAAGCTCACCTCATAGCTCACTCGTTTCTCACTCATTGAGCAATGATTTATTGCCAATGACATTGTACTTTTACATGATTTAATTCATACATGATCATTACTTCTTACTCTCATACCTCTATCACACTCCATCAGAACACTGAAGTTGTCAGAGCTTTTTCTCACTGTATAGTTGATCATTTCTCTTGATTTAAAGCATGATAGCTGAAGCATACTTTCTACTTTAATCTTACAAAGTTTCATTAATAATGCTTCTCATGATTACCAGATATTAGCGAATCTTTGCTCACTGTTCAGTGAATGTCAAGGCCCGTAAATGTCGAGATGCATGATCAATTTGCTAAACATATTTCTCTGCATATAGTCCATCATTTTAAGTGAGATCACTCGTGATTGGTAGCTTGTTAAGCTAATTGAAGTTCCCCAAAAGGAATTATATAAATTATTTTTGTGCTCAGAGAATGATTCAAAACTCTGAGTAGATGTATCAACCAAAATAGTAAGTTTTGGATCTTGGATCATATGCTTAACTATCTGTTTTGATCCTATCATTAGTGCATCATCTTCCAAGCAACATATGTGATTACTTATTCTTATTAGCTAGCTAAAGAGCCCCACAACACTCTCTAGCCATCACTTATAGCAAGTGTGAAGCAAGTTTTAGCTACACCAACTCATCTCTTGTGAGTATCCACCATCTCCTCCAAAAAATTGAACCTTCCACATCATCCATAATCAAAGGAGGATGATTTCCACAAGTCGAAGGTGTTACACTTATGTGTTCCTCGAGTAGCCTTGGTGTGAACCTTTTCCCTATACATGGGCACTTTTTACTCTAGTGCTGGCTAGAGGTTTTTCCCCATGTTACGACATACATGATTCACTCATATGTGGTGGTACTTTGTACTTAGGGATATTATTCAGCTCTTACTTCAGTTTAATTCATCGTCAATAGAGAGAGCTATTCTAGCCATCCATCTTCTCCATGTTTCTTGCTATGTTTGTGCTCCTTGTTTGTGCTTCTTGTGTGTCTCTCGCACTTTTACACACACCCAACAGTGGTATCAGAGCTAGTTCACCTCCATCTCAAGTTTCAGTTTTTCGTGTCGCGGTGTGCACGCACTTTTAACAGTGCAAATCGACTTCAAAGTATAGAACAGTGAATTTCAGTAGCCAAGAAACATTTCCACCAGTTGCACTATTGTTTTACCCCCATTTCAAAGCCATTCGTACAGTCAGAATTACCATCAGAGTGACATTTGTGAGCTAAAATTTTAGCTTTCATCGAGCTAGAGATTTTGTCACATTCTTGTTCCTTAGTGAAATGGCAGGTAGCAATGACTTATTTGGCATGCTTCAAGCTGAAGATAAGCTTGATGGGACCAACTATCCAATGTGGTCTTACATGATGAAGCATGTTCTTGTTGCAAAACAACTTTGGAACATAGTAGTAGATGTAGATTGAAGACCCACAGGTTCTTCTACTTCACAATCTACTATCACATATGGAGCTTCTTCTTCAAGTATAGTGGTTTCTCTTTCTTGACCTACACAGGAGAAGCTTACATGGGATGGAAAAGATGCTCAAGCTCATGCATTGATTGCACTTTCTATGAAGCATCATATAGTTCCACACATTCGATCATGTTCTACATCAAAACAGGCATGGAACACTCTTGCTTCTTTGTATGTCGTGCGTAATGAAGCATGTGTTGCATGCTAAACACGATGAAAAGAAGAAGGAATATGGCATGTCTATTGCTGAAAGTTTAGCAAATGCAAGGAATGATGAAGCTAACATGGCTCAAGATTTTTGGGCATGTGTTGTTACATGTCATTATGATGCATCTTTGCATTCTAAATGTATGGTTGTGAGTGAGGTTGATTCGGATTGGTTCTTTGATATTGGTGCTTCAAAGAACATAACCTCATGCAAAAGGTTTTTCGCATCTTTGAAAGATGCACCCAAAGGAGGACATGTGGTGTGTGCAAACAATGCCTCTTATCCTATCATTGGAGTAGGAGAAATTGAGCTTACGGCTGCAAATTGAGGTGTGATTCTCTTGAAAAATGCATTGTATGTACCCAATATCAAGAAGAACTTAATTTTAGTTCCATTGATTGCCAAATCTGGACTTCATATACACTTTGTTGATGATAAGTGTATGGTTCATGATTTCAACAATGGATATATTATTGTGATGCTCGGTACATTATCTAATGGTTTGTATCGGATGGATACATACAAGAGAGGTGCCTCAAACTTGGTTGCTCATACTTCTTCCATGGCTGAAATGGATCTTTGCAATGCTCATTTTGGTCACTTGAACTTCAATAGTTTGCTTTACTTGCAAAAGAAGGAAATGGTTATTGGTTTGCCTACACTTGATTCCATTGAAAAGCATGCATGTGAAGGTTGTGCTTCTTTTCAAAAAGATAGTCATACACGCACTACAAGAAAATTGCAGCTTGTTCATAGTGATATATGTGGTCCCTCAAGACTCCATCTTTTGGGAAGCATGTATAACTAAAGAAAATTCAACATGGGAAAAAGTTTCCACAATCCAACGATGTTTTCCAACTTTCAAGTTTTAAGTTAGTCCCAAATAAAGAAGGTTTTCTACTTTCAAGTTTTAAGTGGATAAACCAATCATGTTCTTCAAGATCTAGAATATGATAAGGTTTTTTACTTTCAAGTTCTAAGTAAATAACCTGATTGAATGAATGCATGTTCTTCAAGTTTTAGAACATGAGGCTCGGGGGTTGCCTATAGTATGTATAGCTCTAATTTTCGAGGGCGAAAATATTTTCCAAGGGGGGAAGAATGTAATAAATTAAGTCTATGATCTAAGGATCGATTGGTGCAAACATATTTGAAATCGGACTCCATTTGGTCATCTGTATGTGTGGCCAAAGATCTCGAGTCTAGACTTATTGGTAGGTCATTTACTCTTCTAACCAAGTAATCCACTTAGCCTAGTGGTTAAGACTCAAGGGTGTGAAGGAGGAGGTCTTGGGTTCGACCCCCATGGGGTACATGGGGAGAGTGTTTTGCCCAAAGAGCTCTAGAACCTTATAGAAGCATCCATTGGAGTTAACTCTGGCTAACTGGGACACTTGGTGCACATGTAGTTACATGGCTGACACTTGGATGGTTAGTATCCACCTACCCATGCACGCAGTCCCTTGGAGAGAGCTATATATAGAGGCATATGGTTGGGAGGAGAGTCATTCATTCAAGAGCATTTCCTGTGGCTATGCTGTTGCATCTTTCATGAAGAAAAGCACTAAACTCATGTGACATGTATTCACCACCACGATCCGTGCATAGATTCAAAAGCTTTTGTGAAGAAAAATTTTAAGCCATAGCTAAAAATGCTTTGAAGCAAGAAAAAACCTCATTCTTTGCTTTCATAGGATACACCCATGTATGGAAAGTAGCATCGTCAATGAAGGTAATGTACTAAGCACTCTTCGTACAAGTGACTTCTTGTACGTTTATCTCGGGTAAGAAGTATCCTTTCAGGTTCATGAGGAACTGTTTCACTTACTGGAATAGGAAGTATAACCTGTTGTCCAACTAGATTATCTGAATCTGTTAGATTCTTCCTAAGACGACTAACATGGAACACTGGATGAATCCAACTATCATCTAGAAGTTGTAATTCATAAGCCCACAAACCAACTTTCTTGGTGATTGGAAAAGGACCGCAATATCTAGGCGACAACTTGGCGCATTGAACAATCTTGAACTTTTCCAATCTTTCAGGAATATAAAGATAAACTTGATTGCCTACCTAAAAAGTAACATTTCTTCACTTCGGATCGGCATATGCCTTTGCACGATCTTGAGCTTTCTTTAAATTTTCTTTAGCTAACTTAAGTTTAAAGTTCATGTCTTGAAGGAATTCTTGAGTTGCTTGAACTCGTTCATTTTGAAGTCCCACTGCATATGGAGACCTAGGTTGGAAACCATACATCAACATGAATGGATTAAATTCAGTTGATGAATTCTTGGCATTGTTATAGGCAAAATCAGCTAAAGAAAGATAGTCTTCCCAATCAGTCTGTTTGGAAGTAACATAAGCTCTGAGTATGTCTTCCAAAATTTGATTGACTTTCTCTATCTGTCCATCTGTCTGTGGATGTTCAACTGTACTTAAACTTAGTTTAGTTTCAAGTCTACTAAAGACTACTCGCCAAAAATGACTTGTAAATCAAGCATCTCTATCAAAAACTATGTCTACTGGAAGACCATAGAGTCTATAAAGTTGATTTACAAATATTTTTGCAAGTTTTGGAGTCTTATAAGTAGTCTTGACTAGTATAAACTGAGCAAGTTTAGTCAATCGATTAACTACAACCTAGACTGAATCAAAGCCTTTCTGAGTGCGGGGTAATCCAGAAATGAAATCCATGGAAATACTTTCCCATTTTCCTTTGGGAATTTCCAAAGGATGCAACAATCCTCCAACTTTAAGTCATTCAAACTTATTGACTTGACATTTATGGCACTTTGATACATAGTTTTGTACATTTTAATGTAAACTAGGCCAATAAAAATGTTGTTTCACTAATTCATAGGTTCGGTTAATACCAGGATGTCTTGCACTTGGAGCATCATGGCATTCGAAAAGTACTTGATTTCGTATGTCCGGCATACTTGGGACACAAACCTTACCTTTATAAAGCAAATATTCTTGTAGGGAATATTGTTTAAACTTTCTCTCAGAAGTACTTGCTTCATTCTGTTCAGCTTCTTCAGCTGCTTTCCATGCTTGACTATAGCTTGGATCTTCTTTGCAGCTTCCTTTCAAAGTTGAAATAAATTCACTTTGAATTTGTACAAAACTTAGGTTGTTCAACATAGGTATCCGACTTAAGGTGTCTGCCATTGCATTGAACTTTCCTTTTCTCTACCTTAGTTCATAATCGATTTCTTGCAAGTGTTCCGCCCATCTTGCTTTTCTATCTCTCAGATCTGGTTGGTTTGCAAACCACTTGATGCTCTCTTGATCAAAGACTATGGTTAACTTTGATCCATACAGGTAATGGCACCATTTCTTTAGAGCATTTATAATAGCGAACATCTCTCGCTCATAGGTAGAGTAGTTTTGTTGTGCAGGACTTAGCTTTCTACTCTCGAAAGCTATTGGTCGACCATCTTGGCTTAGTACTGCTCCTACCGCAGATGAACTTGCATCTATTTCTAATTGGAAAGGCTTGTTTGGATCTACAATTTGTAGAACCGGGGCCGAAGCTAAAGCAAGTTTAAGTTCTTGAAAACTCTTTGCTTGTTTCTCTTTCCAATTTATCTTCTGATGCTTCCCTTTGAGTTGATCCGTCAAAGGTACTGCAATCTTGGCATATCCAGCCACAAACTTCTGATAATATCCTACCAATCCAAGAAAACCTTGTAGTTCTCGGATCTTCTTGGGCTCAGGCCATTCAAGAATCGCTTGGACCTTTTCAGGGTCAACTTTGATTCCTTCTGCGGAAATAATATGGCCTAAATACTTTACTTCTGCGGTAAAGAATTCCCATTCTGACTCTTTATCGTAAAGTTTATTATCGCAAAGAAGTTGAAAAACTTTTTTCAAGTGCTCTAAGTGACTTTCATGATCAAGGTAGGAGAATACATACTTCCCCAAACCCTTTTGAAAGAGAAGCAGAAGGATTTAATGATTTTCCATTTAGAAGGAGACATCAGTGGTAGAATCAGAGAAGAATGCTTAGGCCCTATCAGGTAGCCAAATGCATGAAGACTCAATATGAAGGATATTCTAATCCTCATGCTCATGCTGCAGAATTTAGACAATTAATTAGAGCAGAAGAAGTTGAGGATTATAAAGTACAATTTGAAGCATTTGGTCTAACCCTAACTAGACCTGCACTATCTTGGTTCATTCCCTTGAGAAAGGAAATGTATCCGGATATTGAATCTTTCCTAGAAGCCTTCATAGGGGAATTCTCAAAAACTGGAATAAAACATAGCACAGCTACCTTGATACATAGCTTTAAGCAGCAAAAAGATGAAAATATTAGAGAAGCAGCTAGGAGGTTCAAGCAATATATTGACAGATGCCCCAGAGAGGAGGTACCATCCATGGCAAGACAAGTATCCCTATTCATAGAAGGATTAAGAAGTGCCCAATTAAGAACCTTGGTGTATTATAGAAGGTGCCCAGACCTAGGAGCATGTGTTAAGGAAGCAATAGACTTAGAGGATAACCGGGGACAGGATCTATTAGCATTTGATCAACCAAGAACAAATGAAGATAAAATCCCACCAGCAGAAGAATTAGCATAGGCAATTGCCAAAGCCCTAGAAGTTAGCACCAAGACAAACCTGATAAACACCAGGATAGCTACAAATAAGAAATGTTATAACTGTGGAGAAAATCATTTGGTACAACAATGTCCATATCAAAAACCACAACATTTGCAAGATAGGAAAACACTCAAATACTGCACATTAGAAAGAAAATGGACAAATCATACCATAGAAGAATGCTTCTACAATAAACAACCCATTAAGGAAAGAAAATATGTGAACCAAAGAGAATCTGGATTTGTTGAGCAACCAAGACCTGTACTTGGGCAACAACCACCATTACCAACAAATGTGGTACCAGTCAAATACACACCAATAGAAGAAGAAAGCTCAAGACTTAGATCAGCATACAGAGAAGATTATCATTAGAATGAAGGATATCAGGAAGAGAGGGAAGGATATGAGCTGAGAGAACCAGAACTGCAAGCCCTAGATTTGGGAAATGGGAGAATTGAAATGGATACAGCCACATTCATGTACATAACCAATAATTACATGTCCAATCAGAAACCTCAGTTCAAAGGGAGTCAAAAGATAACTTGTTATAGATGTGGGGGAGAACATTTCATTAGAGACTATCCACAACCTCCTACACTAAGAGTAGAAGGAGCTTATTGCAAGGATTGTGGAAGAGAACATTTAATAAAGGATTGTCCAAGAAACCCTCAAAAACAACAAAACATATCTAATAACATACCATTAAAAACAGTCAACATAATGGAGCAAGAAGAATTGAGTGACCAAGAGCAAGTGAATGTAAATGCTATAACAAGAGCACAAGCTAAACAACAGGCAGCAACCAAAGGAGATAAGAAAATTCCAGTTCCAAAAGAAAGGAAAAACAAACAAAAAGGGAGATGGGAAAGGAAAATGAGAATGGGTAAAAGTCTAGAAGAAGAGACTATAGAACAGTCAAACAATAGTCAACCTCAGAATAAACCAACTCAGCAAGAGGCAAAAAATTCACAAAGTTTGGAAACCTTGATAGAAGCATACAAGGGAAGGATTCAAGAGGGACCAAATCCCACAGACCATGTAATGGCTTACCCTATGCCAGATTTAGAGCATGAAAGAATGCAAAGATGCAAACAATCATACAAGAAACACAACTTAAAATGAGGGAACATGACAATTGTCCAACAACATTTGGGGAAGCAAATGCAACAGAAACAAGGAAAACTCTTGATCAGGAAGAGAATGTACATATAACCTTCCAAATCAATATAGACAAGCATTGTACAATTTTATACCACACTACATTGGAAGAATTGGTAAAACAAAATTCTCACTTGCATCACAATAGAAAAATATGGGAAGCAAAACTAGAGAATTTTGATCCACAGCAACAAGAATTGGAGGAGTTGTTGTACATTCCTATTGATAAAATAGGAGGATATTGTGAAGGAGAAGAAGGAAACTCAACTCTGAGAATACAATTTGGTCAAAATCATGCCAAAGCTATATTGGATAGTGGATCAGGTGTGGCTATCATGACTAAACAAACCTAGGAAAGATGGGGAAAAAATGAATTAGTACCCACTAAAATGAGATTACAGCTTGCAGATGGACACATAGAAAAACCCCTAGGAATATGGGAGAAAGTGATTGTGGAGATATGTGGAATAGAAATAGAGCATACTTTTGCCATAGTTGAATTCCCACAATCTCACTTCATATGAAATCATCCTAGGAAGACCAGTTATGAGACAAATGCAAATTGTGCAGGATTGGGGTAATGATTGCCTATATCTTCAGAGCAAAGGAAGGATAACCAGAGTGAATCTAAGAAATGGTCAATATTGTGACATGTCCCCTAAAGAATGGTTCAAAATACATCAAAATCAAGATTTAAGTGAAGAATCAGATATTGAAGATCAGAATGAAACAGAATCATCAATATGGAAGTGCAATGTGATAAGAAACATTACAAATGGAAAAAGAAGATTAAGAAAAGAAGATTGTGTAAAAGAAAGAAAATTGCAGGATGAGAGCTATATACCACAAAAATTCAAAGATGAAGAATTTGAGCCTTATGGTTGGAACCAGATTTTGGCTACTATGGATCTAGCCAATGATGAGTATGTGGGAGTGAAATTCCAAAATGAAGAAGGATATGATGTCTTTCACATAGGAATACAAATGATAAAGATATCCAAAACAGAAGAGGACCAAGAAGAAGAAATGATATTGAAAAATGGTAAAACACAATATTTGGAAGAGGTAAAAGCCACAGATGCAATAAAAGATAAAATCTCAGGCAAATATAGAAAAAACAAACATAAGGAAATAGAAAAAGACCAAGAGGATGGAAAAAATGAGAAAATGACAAACAAGGATCAACAGTTTGATGTACCTACAAATTTCAAGACTTATGAAGTAGAAGACAGACTACGTCTAAAAATGAAACCAAAGAGAGAAAAGAAAAGAGGAGAGGCATATGAAAATGAGGAACAAACTAAAAAGGTAATGATCACCCAGGAAGAGGGGGAAGAAAGACACATAGTAATAGCTGATGACATGACAAATCAAGAGGAGGAAGCATTAAGAAATTTGGCCAGAAATTATAGGGATTTGTTTGCTTATAGCTACAAGGATTTGAAAGGAATTGACCCTAAAATCTGTGAGCATAAGATTCCTATTACACCTGATGCAAAGCCTAGCAAACAAAGACATTACACATTCAATGATAATTGCTCTGCTAAAATAAAGGAAGAAATTGACAAGCTGTTGGCTGCCAATTTCATCTATGAGATTGAGTATACAGAATGGATATCTCCTATAGTTGTAGTACCAAAAAAGAATGGGAAACTTAGGGTATGCATTAACTTGAAAAAGTGAATGCTTCAACTATAAGAGATAGCTACCCATTGCCTATAACAGACCATCTTTTAGAGAGAGTTGCAGGGAAGGAGGTTTATAGTTTTTTGGATGGTTTTTCAGGATACAATCAGGTACCCATAGCTTTGGAAGACCAACATAAAACTACCTTTTCCACAGAATGGGGAATCTATGCTTTTAGGGTTATGCCCTTTGGGTTAACTAATGCCCCAACAACTTTCCAAAGATTGATGTGTCATATCTTCAAAGAATTTCTGAGGAATATACTGGAAATTTATGTGGATGATCTTTGTACTTTTTCATTAAAAAGGCAAGATCATTTGAGAGATTTAGAAGATATATTCAGGAAATGTAGAACATACAGAGTATGTTTAAATCCAGAGAAGTGTGTATTCTTTGTAAGACAAGGGAGAATGTTAGGTCAAATAGTCCCCAAAAATGGAATTTCAACTGATGAAAGGAAAATTAAGGCCATAGTGGAACTTCCAAAGCCAACAAATGTAAAGGAACTTCAAACTTTCATGGGACATTGCAAGTATTATAGAAAATTTGTACACAAGTTTGCTGACATTGCAAAACCTTTGTATGCCTTAATCACAAAATTTGAGTGGACCAAAGAGTGTGATCAAGCTTTTGAGACTCTAAAAACTTGTTTGGTAACAGCACCAATTCTTAAAACACCACAGTGGGATAAAATTTTCCATGTCCATGTGGATGCTTCAAATTATGCTTTGGGATGTGTGTTAGCACAACCAATAGAAGGGAGCAAATTAGACTTCCCTGTTGCTTATGCTAGTAGGCAACTAAATTCAGCAGAAAAAAACTACACAACCATTGAGAGGGAAGGATTGGGAATGATATTTGCTGTAAAAAATATAGACATTATCTTCTAGCCAACAAGTTTAAATTCTTTGTGGATCACCAAGCTTTACTCTATTTAGTAAACAAACCTTGTCACACTGGTAGCATAGTCAGATGGTTTCTTCTACTAATGGAGTTTGAGTTTGAGGTGGTGGTCAGACAGGGAAAAACACATTTGAGAGCAGACCATTTGTCTAGAATCCAGGCTAAAGAGTCTAGTTCACCTTTAGATGATGACCTGCCAGATACATATCTGTTCAAAGTAGAAAGTATTCCTGAATGGGCCATGACTTTAGTACCTTTGCTAACCCTGGGACCTTGTAGAACATTTGGAAACAACACACATTTAGTAATCCTTGCAAAACTCAAAAATTATAACTCTATATTGGTTTCAGAGAAACCCAGAGTGGAGTATGAACATAATTGAGGAGTTGAAAAGAAACAAGAAAGGAAAACAAGTAAGAGCTAGTGCAAACACAAAAAATCTACAAATGATTTCTGAAGAGTATCAACTAATAAGAGATCAATTGTACAAGAGAGGGATGGATGGATATTTAAGAATTTGTGTTCCTAAAGATAAATATGTGGAAATGTTAGAAATGGCACATTTTGGAGTGGCAGGAGGACATTTCTCAAGTGAAAGGACTACTAAACTCATATTATATTCTGGTTTTTGGTGCCCAACCCTATTTCTTGATGCAAGAACATATGTAAAAAGATGTGACATTTGTTAGAGGGTGAGTCAATCAAATAAAAGAGACAATATGCCATTAGTACCACTGATTTCAGCAAGAGCATTGTCATATTATGGCTTCGTGCCACATGGCTCCATGAGGAGCATTGTTTTATATGATGGGTAGAAGTAGGGAGATTATTATCTCATATAGTCTGGAGGCTCAAGCAGAGAATACGTGAGAGTCTTCAAAGACTTGGCTCGGCGGTTGGGAGGCAAGATCGAAGCACATCTGTGTGTGTGTCGCAGCGAAGCTATCGTAGCAAAAGGTTTTGTTATAGTGGTATCAGAGCATTAATCCAGGCCACGCAAACGCTGCAGCCAGACGGATTTAAACTCACTCCCTCTGAGAGAGAGGTGAATGTCTTATCCAAGGCGCCTATATTCTTTGGATGAGTATTTTTCAGCATAAAAAGATTAGTGATAGAGTGTTTAAGCATGAGCGCGCATCTAAGTGTCCTCGAAAAAGAGAAGATCTTCTTTGGAAGGCGACGGGATTTTGGACAAGAGATGTACATTCCCTATAAATATGTGAGGAGGAAAGGAGATTACATTCTCTCTGCTCTTTGAAGTGAAGCAACCATGCAGTTATAGAAATCTTCCAAGCGACTTATACCAGAAGCCAAGGCAATCATGAAGGCAACGAGCAAAAGGACAAGATGACGTCCTCCTCAATAGAAGCTTTATGGCATCCTACATGATTCTAGCAAGGAGTTATGGCTTCAAGTTCCATGTTTGAGTATTTTTGAATTTTTATAAGAATTTTCATTTTCGAGAATGATAACGAAGCATTAGGGGGCCAAGATCTTGGAGGGAAATCATATTTATGGAGAGTATGAGATATATACTCTCACCTTAAGTTAAGATTTCCTCCAAAGTACAAGAAATAGTAGGCTTTGGGTATTACAAAATAGCTCTCTTGCATAATTTTGCATAAATTTCAAGAGCTATTTTGATAAATAGCCATTTTGGGAAGGGAAAAAGAGGAGGTATTTTTCATAGATTTATGGAAAAAACCATGCACACTTATAGTATAGTGTATTGACTTCCATGCAAGATCAAGAAATCCAAAAGATACCTCAGTATGATGGGAGTTTGAAGCTCCACAAAACTCCCTTCCATCACAGTTTGACAAAAAATTTCAGCACCTAAATCTAAGAAATTCCCATTTTAGAAGAGGGAAAAAAAGGTGCAATAGATATGGATGGATGGGAAAAAGTATATATATTGAGAGTATGGTGTATGGAAGTCTTAGGCGAATCATTAGATTCATCAAAATGATAAGTTAAGGAGGAGTTTTAGTTCCTCAAAGACCCCCTTCCCGCACTTTTTGGAAAAAATTGAGATGTTAAATTTTGCCAAACTCCACTTCTAGGAGTAAGGAAAAAGACAATTTAAGAGGCTTCCCATGGATTATTGTATAAAATCCAAGAGAAATCCACATTTAGAGTGGATTAGAAGCTTGCTAAGAGCTCCCATTTAAGTTTTTACATGAAAGTAAAAATCTTGATTTAGGCCTCTATTGGGGAGCAACTTAGCATGCAGGAAGGGAGGATTTGGAAAGGTGAAAATAGGCCTAAGCATCTTCATATACCACTCTCTGAGATTATGGAGAGAATTTTAGCATTTACTTGATGGAAGAATGCTTTTGGGCACCAAAAATCACTTTTTTACACTTTTTCCAGCCCCTCCAACAGTCCACTAGTTTTACATGTCCCACTTGGAATGGCCATATCTTAAGCTAAAAAACTCCAAATTGGACGTGCTATGGCTCGTTTCGAAGAGCACAAGGTCTACTTTCAGTTTATGAAAAGAAATTTTGGAAAATACGTATTTTTGCAGGTCTGAACATCTCTGCAAAGTCTGAACAGTTTTTGGCGACTACCTTCCGGGAGTCATATTTTTCAAACCGAGAAGGCAATTTGAGTAATTTCACTTCGAGCTCTTTGCACATGCTATATATTTCAGTTTATGAACATTCGCAGGTCCTAAAGTGGGTTTTGCAGGTCTAAAGAAGGATTACTAAGGTATTTTTTCACTAATTTTGCATTATTTTAGTAATCATTTGACCATGCTTTATGTTTTGGGGAGTGTTCTGATGTTTTCGGACACTTCAAAGTTTATGTTAGGACCGGAGGAGGAAGGTGCAGAGGTCTTGAAACTTGTCGAAAATGATTGGATGCATGCAATTCCAAAACCAAACTATTCAAGGACGTATGCTTTATGCTTCAGCCATTTTACTTTATGTTATGGCATGTTTTGTATGTACATGCATAGATTGGATTGCATACATCAAATGTTGATCATTGTTTGATTTCTAAAAGTATGGATCGACAGGCAAAAAGTATATCTTTTGATTGTTTGCAGGAAAGAGGATTGCAAAAAGTACATGGTTAGGCAACACAGAGAATGGTTGCCAACATTTGTTTTTATGTTTTTACAGGTTATGGAGTCCACATATAAGTTTATGGTGTGCATGCCATGGGCCTGTCAAGCCCTATGTTTTTGGGTGGCCTGTGTGCCACTGAGCTTATGGTAAATTTTTTTGGGATTCCATTTCCTGGGGAAATGCTATCGAAAATTTTCCCCTCTCATGGCGTTATATACGCACTTGCCTTTAAGCAAGAATGTTATGGCATGGTAACATGCCTTTTTCTGCAAGCGTCAATAAGGTATAGGCATGCTTCTACGCATGTATTTGATGGACTTAGTACCATCACAATATCATAGATAAGGCAACTTCATTAGGAATAGGATCCTTACACATAATCCTTATGGATTTAGACCATAGGATTGCTAAAGGGAAGGACATGTACCTTCACCATTAGGGACGTGCACAAACAATCCTATAGGTTATAGGAAGTTGCATACAGGTACGGGAGATACATATATGATATTCTCCAAAGTAGTGAAGATTTACTCATCTTCATAAGAGTCTCACAGTATGATTAAGAGACTATGGGGTATCATGATGAATACCCAAAGAGTGACTAGTTTCGCTCATGCACATCACTTGACCAAGTAGTGAAGCATTTCTGCTACACTACAAAGGAAACCAATTAGATGGGACTACAGAGATGGGTTTCATGAGACAGCATCGACGGGTGCTTATGTGATTCGAGTGATGGTTAGGAAGGCCACAGGTATGGCACTAGCTCTATGATTTAGAGCATAGATCCCTAAGTCAGGAATAGTTGGGGTACCCAATACATATATATGTATATCGGGATCTATAGACAGGTACTTAGACCTAGTCTTGGTACCTAGGAACAAGTTGGTTTGGAACAGAAGGGGATATCCATTGTCACATATTGACTAGAACCAAACTAACTAGTTCATGGATATGGGACTCATTTGAGTCCACTGACATGACTGTTGCATATGGGATTCATTAGAGTCCACCTGCATATTCCATTACACATGTATGGAATATACATTCGGTTTAGTGTAGGTATGACAACGTGAATTGGAAGAAGTTTTCACTGGTATGGGACGGTGGAAATGACTTCCCTTTGAGCACTCTTCTTCTATGGCCAGGGAGAAAGGGACTCATCATGGCGTCATGTCTCACTAGATCAGAGGAGAGCTCTTAGTAGACATCTCCTACTAGGATTGGGAGTTATCCTTCATAGTATAGGAAAATTTATTCTTCCAGTAGAGAATGTGATAGGGGATTTTATCACCATTGGTATCACATACTCATTTTGAGTTTTTCAGGAAGGATAATTCCATTAGTTTGAATGGATCGTATAGATCCATGCATAGAGGATGGTTGGCAGAAATAGATTTTTGGTATGGATACACATGTGTTTATGGTATCATGTCATATCATTGCTGACCATTTTAGCAGAGGGATTAGACCCTTGTTAGGAATTTATTTTTCTCCACTCTTCACTACATACACCTTCATTAGTCAGGGGAGATTTGTTCTCCATCTTAATAGGAATATGAGTAGTGACGGATTATGCATTAGTTATGGAAGAGAGGACTAAATAAATTCATGAGGTTCTCTTTCAATGAAAGGAGAAAGTGGGAATCAGCTCAGAGATCGATGATAGATCTCACTTTAGTTCAGTGGTCTCACTTTAGCTCCTATTCTTTGAGAGAGAAAAAAAAGAAAGGAAAACATGATTTCTTCATAGGAGAATAATAGAGTATGTTTTCCTTTAGACAGAAGAGGTGTTTGGAAAACATCTCTTAGTCTATATTTCAGAAGGAATTCATTTACTCTACTTTTCAGTATAATTTTCCTTCACATGGGAGTTTCTTTCTCCACTAATTTGCAAGGAAAAGTATGGAGAACTTATGTGCATATTCTCAGCTATGGAGGAGTAGAGAAAATGGATTCAACAGAATCTCTTTCAAAGGGAAAGAGAAAGTGGAATAGGTTCCACTACTAGAGCTCTTTTCCTTAGAAAGAGATTGAATAGAGAGAGAGAGAGTTTCACTTTCTCACTTTTAGACTGTCTAGATAGGAGCGGCACTCTTCTATCAAAGACAAGAGGGAGATCAGGTAATCATACTGGTTAGACCGAGTTCCACATGGAAACTCTAGAGAGGAGTAGTTATGTTACTCCACTGATGGTCTTTGACTAGATGAGATGATCTAGTTATTGACATTAGTTACACTGGGAGTAGAGATATGACTCTTCTCTTTAGGGTTTATAGGAAATAGAGATATATCTAACCTATTAGGGTACCAAACTCTTAGTTGGTGTTACATCATGAGTATGATGAGTAAACATCAGTTAGGAGGATGGGTACTTAGGGATTATCTGAATCTCAAAGGGAATGCTTTTTGCATTCATATGGCAAACTACAGGGAAGAGAAATATTAGAAAAGAAATATTAGAGTTTGCACAAGTGTCAATCGATGCTCTTCCAATAGAACCTAGTCCAATGGTAAAGGATGACAAACCACAGACTTCTTAGTTGGTGAAATGTAGAGATTGCATTTTACTACCAAGAAATTATTATATATGAGCTACATGATGAAATTGCTTAGTCACAAGGTAGTTTAGAGGAAACTATTACTTGTGAGCACACTCAAGGTTAGGAAGACCTGGAGTGTTATCAGGGCAATCTATCATTTACTATTAGATGGGTTTGGAATCACTTGTTACGGGACTTAGTTCTATATTTTAGAGGATTATATGTTTATTATCTCCATTATGTTATGGTCAAACTTATAAGTTTGGCACTTTACACTTGTTTTTCATATTATTGCTCCATAGAGATACATCATATGGACTTAGCTCATTTGGATGATGTTGTATGTCATGGGAGTGATAGTTTCGAGTTGGAGTGTACATGGGCGATAATAGGCACCGATTATACGGTTTCACACCTTTGAGATGATCTCATATGAGACTTCCTAAGGGGAAGGATATGGGGAAACAACACACAGAGATGACCATGCACATAGAGTGCATGGGGTTCAGGGGAGTCCGAGCACTTTCTTCTACCATTACGGACATTTCATTTACATTTTTGAGGACGAAAATGCTTTCAAGGGGAGGGGAATGTCATATTATGGCTTTGTGCCACATGGCTCCATGAGGAGCATTGTTTTATACGATGGGTAGAAGTAGGGAGATTATTATCTCATATAGTCTGGAGGCTCAAGCAGAGAATACGTGAGAGTCTTCAAAGACTTGGCTCGACAGTTGGGAGGCAAGATCGAAGCACATATGTGTGTGTGTTGCAGCGAAGCTATCGTAGCAAAAGGTTTTGTTATAAGCATTTAGTAAATGGGGGGTGGATTTCATTGGACCCATACATCCTCCAGCAAAACAATCCCATGTTGAATACATACTAGTAGCCACAGATTACTTGACTAAGTGGGTAGAAGCCAAGGCTACAAAAAGAAATGATGCTCAGACTACTGCAAGATTTCTCTATAAAAATATCATTATTAAATTTGGATTACCAATTGAATTAGTAAGTGATAGGGGGACTCATTTTTTGAACCAAATAATAGAAAACATAACTGAATATTTCATTATTAGTCATAGAAAATCAGCCCCATATCACCCACAAGCCAATGGGTTAGTAGAAAGTACTAATAAAGTACTTTGTACTGTATTATCAAAATTGGTGAACACAAATAGGAATGACTGGGATTTACAGCTCAATCATGTCTTATGGGCCTATAGAGTGGCATACAAAACTGCATCGGAAACCACACCATTTAATTTGGTATATGGACAAAATGCAGTTTTACCTCTAGAATTTCTCATTCCAACACTGAAGGTGGGTAGTCAATATCAATGGACTGGACATGAATTATCAAAGAGAGTGGTAGAATTGGAAAAACTTGGAGCCTCTAGAGTTCAAGCAATCATGAGCATATATGAAGACAAAAAAAGGCAAAAAGCTTATCATGATGTTCACATTAAAGAAAAAGATCTACAAGAAGGGGATCTAGTTCTGGCATACACAATAAAGGAACATCAGAAGAAATTTCAAAAGAAAGGTCATGGACCTTATATCATCCATCAGATCAGTAACAGTGGAGCTATCCAGTTAGCTAACATAGATGGAGAAATCATGCCAAACTTTATCAGTGGATGCAGGGTAAAAAGGTATGAATTTCCATTAACTACTTCTGAATGGAGAAGAATACATCAAGCTCAAAACCGGAAACAAGAAGAAGAAAGAATTAGGTTTGAGGCTCAATAGGAGGCAAAGGAAAGAATAAGAAAGAGTAAGGAACTCAGAGAAGTTATTGTCTGTGAAATACCTTTAAAAGTAAAAGAACATTTGCCGGTCATAATAATGAATTTTCACAATGAAAAAATCAAGGTCTTGATAGATTCAGGTGCACAAGTTAATCTGATCAATTCAGTTTTGTTGAAAAAGTTCAACCTAAGAAGAACTGAGAGTAGAACATTTATCAAAACTCTGGAAGGAAAGATTACCCAAAGCTTATCTTCACCATCTATCAAAGTTAAGTTCAATGAAGAATATATGAAAATAGATTGTGAAGAATGGCCAGATCATCTGATGACTGAGAAATTAATTCTAGGATAACCATGGCTCAGGCAAGGTAAAGTAATACTAGATTTTGAAAAAATGAAGCTTAAACTGACGTTGAATGACAAAAGGTTTTTAACGATTTTATTGAGTGATGAAGAACAGAATAATCAATAGAAGATGCATGATCCAGACTTGGAGAAATTCATTTTTCCACAAGAAGCTACAGAGACATGGCAAACAAAATCTCTCTACAATCAAATCCATTTCAGTCAAGAAAAGGAAGGATTTGAAAAAACAGAAGGTGCTGACAGTCAAGAAGAAAGGTGGCAAATATGGAATGGTCAGAAGCATTTAGGCATCAATACAGGAAGAATGGGGAAACAGAGTACATACAAGCACTGCTCAGCAAAACAATTTCCTGGGACCAAATGGATATGGAAGCCAAAAACTTCTAAGAACCATGTATCAAAAGAAGAAGGATTTATTTCTAAAACAAAGTCAACAGGAATCAAATATTATTGGGTAAAAAAATCAGATTTGATTCAATGGAAAGAATAATTTGATTATTTGATATACACTTAGGATTCTTGGTAAGAAATTCAGAATTCTACAAAGAAGAAACTAGGACATCTTGGAAATGAATTCAATTTGTTTTACCTCATCCTTTTTCTAAAAAGAGAAATAGGAGTGGAAGAGAGGAAATGAGGAAATGGAGGAAATTATTATTTATAAAAAAAAAAAGAAAGGGGAGGAAAAAAATTATTATTAAAAAAAAGAGATAGAAAAATGATCCAATTTTCTTCCATAATTCTTTTAATTAAATAAGTTGTATAAGCACAAGCAAGATATAGGTGGTTATGCAGTAGGTTTCTTTTTTTTTTCTTTCATTCAATTTTTTCATCTTCTTCATTTTTTAAAAATGTTTCTTTTATAAAGAGCTGTCAGAAGAAAAGAGAGCACTAGACATCTTGCTACACATGTAATGATCACTTCAATTGAGTTTCTATCTGTGACACAAATGAGGAAATCAAGATTTAATTGAGATTTTATTTCCATTCTTCTTTCATTTCATCTCAAAACAAATGTCATTTTTATTTATATTTCCTGTGACTCATGTGGGTGGAGTTTTTTCTTTTGTGTGATGCTATATTTTCTTCAGAATGGTGAATCCTAAGGAACTATCAATCCATGATTTCAAAGCAGACTCAGTAACTCTATCTAGAGGACATTGGTTCTTGGATAGTGAAGCTGCAGTAGAAGAAGTGGAGCTAGAGTCTGATGAAGAGCAGGAAATTCCAGAAGCAGAGAAGGTAGTCAAGGAGCTCAAGGAAACTTTGGGTATCATTGGTCAGCATATTTTTACTGTGGGAGTTGGAGGTTACAAGTACACCATGTTGTGCCAAGAATTTTACAAATTCCAAAAAATTGCAGTCAATTACAAAAGATGGAAAGCAGTAGGAATACATAAATTGTTGGATGAACGTTTATTCTTCATAGACTTTGAAAGAGTGGCACAAGTGATGAATAGTCTGATGGAGGTGGGAAAGGGTAATGATGCTTATTTCAGATGTATGATAAAAAACAAAGGAAACAAAGAAGTGAACATCACTATAAAAGCAGAGCATATCAGGGCAGCTCTATAGTTCTATACAATGGGAACCAAGTTGGATAATAGCTTTGTTAAGAAGAATAAGGCTACCTATGCAGGATATTCTAAATTCCCTGATTTTAAAGGAAAAGAGAATGAGGAGTATGCTACCAGAATGTTCTTACAATACTTCTGTTTTCCAAAACTACCTAGATACACCATGCCACACAAACCAGCAACATTAATTATGTTCAATAATAAGGACAAAACCAAGCCTTTTGGAGTGATGGATGTAACTCCATACATACATGAGCAATTGAAGGAAGAAGCCAAACATTGGGAGCAAAAGAAGTACATGAATGGAGCTCAATTCTTAACAAGAATTATATATCATGTTCTAGGGATGGAAGATCAATTACAATTGGCTCCAGAAGCCCAATACTTCAGAAGTCTGATGACAGGAATCAAAAGTCCTTCCAGGATGATGTCCGTAAGAGAAGCACAAGGGCAACCAAGCATGAGGGGAGCAGAAAGGAAAAGAAAGGGAATTTTAGAAGAAGTCATTCCTGTAAAGAAAGAAGAGTGGATCCTAGAAAGATAGAATTGGAACAGGTGGAAGCAACCAAGGAGGAGCATAAAGCGGCTCAGAAGGAAGTTCAGTCTTCGAATGAACCTCATCCACCTCAAACAAGTAAAGAGCAATTGTATACTTATTTGACTCAAGGGAATAATAAAAGGGTAGTATATGAAGCTCAGTATCAAAAGATGTTGGAGGACTACTCTTGTAAAGCAACTGATTGGATTCAAGAAGAAGTAGAACACTATGAAGAGCTTCATGATCAGATGATGGCAGCAAAAACAGAGGAAGTCTTTGTCAAAAAAAGAAGTGGAACTGTTAGCATACTTCAAAGAGCTACAAGGACCTCCTGAAACCAGAACTGCAGTTGTAGTGAAGAAGAAGGTTCAGAAGAAACCTGTATAAAAGAGGAAGTTAACCAAGAAAAGTAAAGGAAAATCAGTAGCAGAACCTGTACTAAGGATGGAGACAGAAGAAGTGACAGTAGAAGAAAAAAAGCAGGAGGAATCCATTGTTGTGGAAGAACCAAGAATGGACAAATCAGGGATAGCAGGCTCTTCACAATTCTCTTCAGATTCTGAAAGTGACATTGAAAACTTTTTATTGAAAAGTTGAACTTAACAGTGCCTAGTACACCAAATGTGATAACACAAGCCTCTGAAAAAAATAAAACACCAGAACATTTGGGTGATAAGTCACAAGGAAAACAAGTCCAAGAAGAAGCAGCAAAGCAGGAAAGAGAGAAGGTTACTGAAAGGCAAAGCAGTGTGATGGAAGAAGAGATTGAAGTAAGGAAGGAATTCAGCTGTGGATTAGTGGATTCAGGATTGAAGACAATATGGACAAAACCTTTACATCAAACCTATTTCAAATTGGATGAAGGAAAGTTAGAAGCAGAAAAAGAAGTTCAGTTATGCAGTTCAGTACACAAACAAAAAGACACAGATCAAATCAAGGAAACAGAGGAAGTAGTGGAAAAGAAGAATTTTGAAGAAGTAGAAAAAGAGATAAACCAAAGCATAGAAGATATACTTCATGACTTGAATCATAATGAGGAGTTCACAACTACAAAAGATCAGGGACCAGAAGAAGAATTGGATCTCATGGATATAGATGAGCAAGAGGAAGGACAAAAAGAGCAGATAATCAAAGATCAAATAAAGCTCTCTGTGGAGATTGATTCAACCCTAATTCAAGAAAAGGAAGTACAGGAAAAGGAAGGACATATCCTTGAAGAAGAAGAACAACAAGGAATGGAGAAAAAGAAGGCAGAAGAAATGGAGACAATTAAAGACACATCAGGATTTGAGAAGAAGGAGGATCAGATATTAGAACATGAGGAAAATGTTGCAGACAAAGAAGAAATGAAAGCAGATAAGGGCTATGAAGAAAAAAAGCACCAGGTCATAGAATATGAGGAAGAAGATGAAAAAGAGAATGACTGCAAAGAAGAAAAGCAGATAGAAGTAAAACAAATGGAATTAGAAGTTGGGTTGGAGAGGATACCCAAGAATATAAGATCTGCCTGCAAAGCTATTATGAGCAATATAGAACAGTTCAGACCATCAAGTAGAAATATGATTATATCAGGAATGGTGGCAGAATCAGAATTTGTAAAAGGCAATAGAATCATTAATGAGCAAAAGAGAGAGAAGGAACAGCTGGTAGAACAGTTGAGGATTGTACAAGAGAGAAATGAGGAATTGATCAACATAATAATTTCCTTGGAAGAATTGGAGGTTCAACAACAAAACAAGATCCAATTTCTTGAAGAGAAATGTGCAAAACAGACACAGCATAGTAATAAAATAGAGATGGAGCTGAAGAAAATTGAAGGGAGATACAGAACCTTGTAGAGTTCATATCAAATTATGGTTAAAGCAAATGAGGGAATAAACAAGTTATTAATGGAAGAAGGCCAATTGAAGGAAGAAAGCAAGATTGCTCAGTTGACACAGGATGAGAGGGAAGAATTAAACAAAGAAATTATGAGATTGCAAACAGAATTAAAGGAAGCTAAGGAGTTGGAAAAACAAGCCAGTATACATGCTGCTACTTCAATGAGAAGATATAATAAGTTACATATGGATATAGTAAAAGAAAGAAGTGATTGGCAGTTGAGTCTAGAAAAAGAAAGAAGTGAGTGGAAGTCAGAAAAGGAGTTGTGGACATCTCAAAATAAAAATTTAATGTTGGTGATAGAGGAGTTGCAGACAAAATTGGAAAATCCACAAAGCCAGACTAAGGAACAGGTAGAGACTACACAAGCAGAAGACTATGAAGTGGGAGATGATAACAGAACCCAACATGGTGATGAACAAGAAAACAAAGCAGCAGTAGAGGAATATTCAGAGGAGTTTGTTCAGAGACTTCTAACAGATAGAGAATCTAGAATGGAATTTATTAGAAAAATGCATAATGAATATGAGGAACAGATTGTTAACTTTGCTTTGAACAAAGGGATAAATCCTGATCAACACCATTGGGCAGCAGATGGCCTAGGTATACCCTTTTGCATGATTATTGAAAGCATTAAAAACTATCAGTTGGCAAGGGTGGGATTACCTCCAAACAAGTATTTAGAATATGAAGAAGACATCAATGTGACAAAGGAATTATTTGAAAAAGCCAATCCTAAATGGAGAAATAGGTGGTTGGACACTAATAAAGAATGCAGAAAAATATGGAAAGAAGGACCTATACAGTTAAGAATCAATCTAGCTTATTGTCTAGTAGCAAGGAGAAGGGATTGGACAGTTTTTTGGGAAAGAAGGAAGGAGGGACAAATTCCATCAAAATGGTTGAATTTTTCAAAGATAGCAGAGCCAAAGGCAGGAACATGGCCAACAAAAAAGTATATGGTTGACACAGCAGAGTCTGTCATATCTACATACAAAGATGTCAATGATCCAGCATGTATTTTACTGATCAGAGTAATGAGACTCATATTGGCATGTATAGAGACTTTTACAGATACAGATGTCAGAATTCTCAATTACATTGGTTTTAATTCACCATCGGATGCTTTATTATTTGATCTCAATGAAACCCCAGACAGGATCTGTTTAATGGCTTATTATAGCAGAACAATATTTTTGGGTAGTCATTTCCTTCAGATTTTTGAGGATGCATTTGATTATGGATTCTTTGAAAGAGAATCAGAAATATTTGGAAATTTATCAGTAGTAACAAAGTCTCGACTCACTGCCTATGAAGCTGCATACACAGAATATCTGAAGAAAGATGTAATAGATAAACAAGAAGTTGTTGTGCAATGGAGAAAAGCATTATTTGAAATGGTGAATAACTTGAACATCACAAAAAGGAAAAGTCATGACTTACTGTCACAGGTATATCAGAGAAAGAAGAAGTGAAGGGAGTATTCATTGAATATCAGCAAGAATATCTTTTGTCAGGAGCCAAAAGGTCTAGGAGGGGAAGAATGAAGAAGCATTTTTTGGAAAAGGAATACTTGTAAAATGATAAAAAATTGTAGAAATATTTATGCAAATGATGTAAAAATGAGGAAGAGTCTTCCTCATGTAAATTAGAATCATATGTAATTTTTCTAGATTTTTTGGAAACTCTTAGATAGCATATTTTTAGACTAGAAAGGAAAAGGACCAAAATTCAAGTGTGAAAAGGGACACTTGAAAATGTATAAAAGATAATTTCCTCTATTTTGAGAGGGTTGGTTGATTGTATTTTGTGCTATCCAAGTAATGAGAAGAGTTTCCTGCAGAAAATCGTGTTTCTTCCTTTCATGAGAATTTCTTTGATTTGTTGAGTCTATTCTATGTGTATCCATGGAATTTGCAAGATTCTATTGTGTATTTCTGATGAATGAGTATGAAGAAAGGTGATTCTTGATGTGTTGAGTGAGAAATTGCTGAGGAATAGAGCTGGAGATGGAAATCGTCAATTTTCATAGAATCGCGATTGTCTCGTCTGAAGGTTACAGGTATCATTTTTGAGATATGACTTCATGATTGTATTCTGCTGAGAGAATAACACACTTTAGACACCAAGATCATTAAAAATACTGTTGATTAGCTCAAGATAATCCAAACCCTAGAAATTTCTCTTCATCTTCATCATTTCTCATAAATCCAGTCACTTTCCTCTTATTTTTTGGATTCCATCATCTAGAAGGGGTTGTGCTCTTTGTATACTTCCCGGATTGACAAATGTAAGATGTATTGTTGATTATTTATGCTAAAATGATTGGAGAGGACAACTCCAAAGGGTAACAACAAACAATACTCCACCAGCGTTGTATTTGGTAGGAGATGATAATGCGAAATTATTGTCTCTACTTTGCTCGGTGTATTGTTATGTTTTGTTTTGTTTTGTTTGTCGTCTATAATTTGTAACGTATTAACTTTAATTAACATAAGTCGGCAATTGTTTGTGTAACTTGGTGAAGATAAACTTATCTCTTGTACATTGTCTGAGTGACAATGAGAGTTTTAGTTACTTTATTGTTTGGAAATCAGATACATAGAATGCCATAAGTACATTAGATAGAGTACCATAAATTGTAAAGGCATAAGAAGTGCATAGAGAATTAGATAATCCCTGGAAAAGTATAAGTCCTAAATTATCAAGTTCCTCTAACCAGTGGTTCTAGGTTAACACTAGCAATACTTCTAGGGACTAGCACTAGTGATGAACTAAAGTGTAGACATAGGGTGAAGATGTATGCCTATGCTGTGTTCCAATGAGAGGTATCCTAAGTACAAGTCAGATACACAAGTACAATTGGTATGAAGACATTTTGGAGCCCAAAAACTAGTGCAAACAAAGAAGCAACAACCAAAAACCACCCCCATCTTTGACCTAGAACATGATCATTAGACTATAGCAACACAATGCTTCTTTGGTGGTGCCCAGTGATAGTATGGCCTCAACCACACATTTGCAAGAGCACATTATGATCATAGTTTCTCCATAGGGAGACACTATAAATCCTTTCGGTCCTACGAGTGCCTATTAGACTCTACCTAGTGAAAGAAATCAAAATTTTTACTTCATAGATTTTGGACATTTGGACATTTGGACATCAAAATTTGCATATAGAAGTAGAAGAGATCAACCCTTGGTATTTAGAGCCACCTACAAATTTCCCTGCATGGTCTGGAAACACTAAAAACTATGGTAAATCCATATGATTGTGGGGTTGTTCTCTTCCAATTCCAATCAGAGGAAATCCTTGATGTTTTTGGTTAGTTTAGTCCTAGAAGCATGACAAGCAAAGATATGATGCTATGCAAAAAATTTCCAGTGGGCGTGATTTATGCCAAATTTAGATTCCCCGATGATGATCCATATGCACATGTTAGATCATTCAAAATAAATTATGATGTAATGGAAAACCCAACCAATGCTTCGGGAGATAATCAATACAAAGCCAGAGTGTTTTCATCCACTTTGGTGAATGAAGCCTCAAAATGGATAACAAAATTTGAGTTTAATGATTTTTGCACCTATCCTACAGTCTAGGATGCATTCTTGCATAGATTCCAAAAAAAAGGACTTTGGTTGACATTGTTGATTTCTTACAAAACAATAAGCAAAAACCCTGACAGTGAGTACAAGAATATGCAACAACATTCAAAACCCATTTATGAAAGATTCTTGTGGATAACACCCTCCATACAGATAGAAACAACACAATGGTTTTTTTATCAAAAGGAAGTTCAACCACAACCTACTCTCCCAAACTTTAATTAATAGAAAGAACAATTACACGAGTGAATGGGCCTAGCACCCATGGGATCCCCCATATCCCATAGAGCAGCTGCTTATAATTTGCTAGAGAACATTGCAAAGAAGGTTGATAACCCTTTCTTCCCCCTCATGGCAGTCCGCTTGCTTTTAATCTTGTTGATCTCGAGGAAAAACACTCTATGATGTCTAAAAGGCGGGGGCTTCTTACAACTAGAAATTTTTTTGCCTAGAAGGAAAAGAGATTTTTTGATCGACCATTCTTTAGGAGGGCTACCAAAGTTGGTAGCACACCTCTCTTTTGAGATCTTCCAGAGGGTCTCACCTCTAATAGCATTCCACAATGCTGAGGAACAGCCGATCGCTTCACCCAATAATGCTTGCTTCTAGTTGATTTGTCCCTACAGCAACAGGATTCTCTTGAGGGCCCACCAAACTGAATTGAATTGGGGCAAGAAAAGAAGAGGTGTCCCAAGTCCTCATTGTCATGACAACATCTTTTACACCACATGGGGGCTCTACAAATTTTGTTAGCTTTTACATTGGTCCAAATTCCCTAGTGGAGGATTTGCCCCATAAGAACTGATTTTTTTAATCTCGATGAGTGGATGCCAAAGGCATTGGAACTTAAAATCCCACCTAAAAATCGACCACTCTAGACACCATCTCCTATTAAGAATGACATGAAAGTCCACATTCTTCTTGAAACTCGCAATTTTGTCCAGATTGTTGCCATTGTGCCATCTAAGACCCTCAAGATGAGGGGACTCATGCCCGATAATGAGGTGAGTCATTGAGTGCTCCCAAGCATTGAATCTGCTCTGCAATAGGCACCATTCTTCATAGTCCACTCTCCTAGCCATGTCAATGTCCTCAAATATGATCCATTTGCAAGTACCTCTTATGCCTTTGATCAGGAACTAGATCAGATCATTTTGTATAATACTAGCTGCCCATTTCCAATCTTCATTGACCTTGACAAATTGTTTCACCTTGTTCTAGTTCTTCCATAAAGAGCAAACTAAGACTGAGCCTTTGGGAGTCACCAGATGGGGGCAGAACAAAAGAGTGGGAAGATCAAGATCCTTCCATCCTCGAAGGCCCACAAGCCTAAGAGACTCTTGTTTCTAAAAATTGGTTTGGCCCAAGAGGCATCCTTGTTGCTCCACGCTTTAATTAACCATTTGTCCACCAACTTATTGGCCATTCCTTCAATGTCAAGAACGTGCAAACCACCTTGATATTTTTGTCTTATGCAAGTAGCCCATTTGATTTTGGGGACACCCCTTCTGTTGGGATCACCCATCCATAGAAAGTCTTTGCAATTTCTTTCCAATTTGACAATCTGTTGATCCTTCGGTCTCCAGCAAGAGACAAAGTAAGTAATCAAAGAAAGAAGGAATGTGTTAACCACCATAGCACACTTTTCCAGGTTGAACTACATACCTTTTTATTAAGCCAACTTTTTATCAAGCTTAGAAAGAGCCCAATTCTATCGTAGACCCATCAAAATGTCGAATCCCATTGAAATACCTAATAGGTAAAAGATTTACCCCTTGGGGATCAACTAAGAGCCATGGTCAACCATATTTTGAGGTGGATGCCTAGTAATATCCTTGAAAGAGATTTTAGAGTGGTTTATTTTGGATCACAAAGCCTCACAAAATGTATGTAGGCAACACCAAAAGGTATCAATGCTGGCTAGATCGTTATGCACAAAATCATTCATGTCATCAACAAAGAGTCTCATGATCATCTAGCCTTGATTGAGGGGAGGAAAGAGACCTTGAATAAGTCCTAAGCGTGCGTGATGTTTAAGCAAGTAACTAAGACCATCGGCATGATTGCAAATAGAAGAGGGGCCAAGGGGCATCCTTGCCTGATATAACATTTTAATCGAATAGCTTGAGAAAGTTGTCCATTGATGTTTATGTGAGCTAATGCATTTCGAGCAAGGTTGAGATCATCTTAATGAATTTTTGGCCATAGACTAGGTCTTTTAGATATTGGAGAATGAAGTCCCACTTGAGTATGTCATAAGCTTTGTCGAAGTCAATCTTAAGGAAGAGGACATCTTAAGCATATTCTTCAATTAAAATCGGTTATCTTTTTGGAGGAACTTCAATGTCTATTGCCCAACCTGATCACTTGGAGCATATGCGTTTATGTTTTACCAAGTGTAAAGAGTATCATCTTTGTCTGAATTTGGTCAATCCAGTCTTTGCAATATCTTATGGGAAATTTTTGGGGCATCTCATCTCAAAACAGGGTATTCAAGTTGACTCAGATAAGCTAAAGGCTATTCTAGAGGCCACCCACCTAAATTACCTAAAGAAGTCTTCTCATTCCTCGGACAAATTTGGTTGCATGATTTCCCTTTGAGACTCTTAGCACACATCATGATGCTTGTTAACTGCCTAGATAATGTTCCATCTTGCGAGTTTACATGGACCCTTGAGCTCCACGTTGCTTATGATCGATTAGAAACCTTACTGACTCAAGCTCTTATTTTACAAGCCCCAAATTGGGAGCACCCTTTTCATGTATTTGGTGATGCTTTAGATTGCCATTGGAAGTGTGTTGGTGAAGTAGAACATGAAATGGTGAATATCTATTTATTATGCTTAGTCATAGACTAGCACCAACGGAAAGAAATTATTCAGTTACAAAGTGTGAGTGTTTGGGAGTAATCTATTATATTAAGAAATTTTGACACTATTTGCTTGGCCAAAGATTTACCTTCCATGTAGATAACTCTACCTTGACATATCTAGTTAAGCAGTAGAACCTCATAGCTTGCTTGGCTCATTGGATTATTTTGTTCCAAGAATTCAATTATGATGTCATACACTACCCTGACTCTTCCCATGTTATTGCTGACATTTTGACTTGGTTAGACTCTAGAGAAGCTCCAACTTGACTCGATGAAATCCTTCCTCAATCCTTCTATCTATACAACTCAATCCAATCATCTTGTTGTCCATCGAGGCCAAGATTTCTTCTTCTTCCTCATGTTGTTTGTGCGCTTCTATAGTCCTTGAACTCTAACAATTGGTATCAAAGTAGGTCACCACTTTCTCTAGGGTATCATTGACACCCTTCCATTCACAGTCTCATAATCAGACAAAAATGGTGAGGTGAGTAGGTTTATGCATAGCACATGTGTTAAGCATTGGCAGACAGTTAAGCGCATCTTTCTCTACTTGAGTGGTACTCGGATACTTGGATTATTTCATCCCAAAGGGGATCATTACCACCATCTTTACATGCTTTTTCTGACACACATTGGGTTGTCCACTATGGTACTCATGTGTCCACTAGTGGTTCTTGTTTCATGCATATCTTGTTTCATGTCTTAGATTCAAGAATCTCCCAAGGAACATTGGAAAACCTTATTCCTTTGAAAGGGTATGATGTGAGATCGCTTGTAACTATAATGCTATAATGAAATATCATATCTATTTCTGAATCAGATAACTATATTGTGGCCACTTCTACCTATGAGGCTAAGCATAGGGTAGCTTCATAGATATGGTTGAGTGTGTGTGTGTGTTGAGTGTGTGTGTGGGGGCAGGCTCTAGTGAAGAGAAGAAACTGCACTACGAGGTAATATGTTTGGTCGCCCCACTATCAAAGTACCAAACATCTCAGTCTACTGCAGACATGCACTGGTCATGAGAAGATGGGTCAAAATTGCAAACAATAGTAAATGCCCATTCTTCATCCTGCACAAGATTAACAAAATTTGTTTTCGGTGTAGAGGCCTCTGCAACAACCATTCTGGCCTCTTTCTTCTTTGCCTCTTTAGCAGCCAATTTTGGACAGTTCTTAATGACATGATCATTTGCTTTACATTATTTGCAAAACAATTTTTGCTTTTCTGATTTCTTCTCATCTTTGTCTTCCTTCTTCAATTGTGCAGAATTAGGAGATTTTTGTTTACTAGTTGAAGAGCTCCATGTTTCTTTGCCCTTCTGACTAGCCAGGAAAGCTTGATCTGCAACATGCATAATAGACCTGTTCTGCCTAGACTCATCTTCCTGCAACATAACATAAACTAAATCTTCAAATGTTAAGGCATTTGGATTGCCTTTCATCATCAAATGAAGAGTAGAAGCAAAACTCTGATATGAGTCAGGAAGACCATTCAGAATAGTTTGTACAAGTGAACTATCAGGAAGGACTTCATCAGCAGAAATCAATTGTTCCTTCAAATCCTTGATCTTTGTAAAAAGCTATCGATAAAATCACCTTCGTTCATGTGCTCACTCTCCAACTATTTTCGGAGGTGATCAACATGAGCCTCATTCCTATCCTAGTATAATGTGGTAAGTGTATCCCAAGCATCCTTGGCTATTTTGCAAGAGTCAATGTGAGGAATAATGGCATGTTTGATAGACAAAGCTATCAATGCATGTGCTTGGGCATCTGTGCCATCCCAACGAATTTGTTCTATAGTGGGTGCAGCAAAAACCACAGCACGAACAGGAATCTGTAGAATATCACCATCTTCGACACCTTTTGCATCAGCTTTAGTACCTGTAGTTGTAACAGTTGGAGGTTTGGTAGGACGTTTTTCAACACCCTGCACAATGTTCCACAGTCCTTTCGCAACCAATACATGTCGCATCATATAAGCCCATAATGGGTAGTTGGTACCATCCAACTTATCCTCAACAGACAACATACAGAAGACATTACTGCTTTCAACCATGGCCAGTGACTAGAATAGCTTGATGCAGAAAATTGGTTGTATCTTAAAAAGTTGAACAGAACTGCCCATACAAATTCTGCTAAACCTGTAATAGATTTTGAGACGCTTGTACTGGCAAACTGAAACTGGTATATACCTTTAGCACAAAAAGATGAAATAGCCTACACAAGCTCTGGGATACTACGTTCGAGGCCGAAACGAGCTCAAATCACGATTTCAACACCACAGGGTGAAGTAGATTTGATCTTTGAAACACCTTGAGTATGCTCACCAAAATTCGTGCAATTCTGAGATCACAACCAGAGAGGTGTCGACGACGCCCTAGGTGAAGCGGTGACCTACTCTGATACCAATTGTTTGAGTTAGATGTCTGAGGAAGCATGCGAATAGCACAAGGAATAAGAAGAAGCTTGGATCACAACACACAATAATGAATGTATTACCACTAGAATGTACAAAGATAAGTAGCCGTTAGGGCAATAGGCGTATATACAAACCGGTGGACAAAACCTCCTAAAGAGGGAAAAAGGTGCCCTGGCAGTCCTAGAGTGTTCACACACATCACTACCTAAATATATCAACAATGTGTGCCTCAAATGCCTTTTGGCTGATTTGGGTGTTGATTAGTCTTCTTCCATCACCATCTTTATTGATAGTAAGAGCACATTGGAAGTTTCAAGGAACCCTATATGGCATGCACACACAAAACACATTGAGGTGCATCATCTTCATGTCAAGGGGAGACTCTTGATCGGAGGGACCAATTTGTTTTATTTGCCCACAAATGATAATTTTGCACACCTTTTCAGAAAGGCTCTTCCTAGGGAGAAGCTTGAAGTTTTCATAAAGCTTTGGGCTTACTTCCTTTTGTGGATTGATTTCATTCCACTTAGCTTGGAACTTCTTCATACATGAGTGCCAACCCCTTGTTCACGCATCACTCTGAGGGGGGCTTTTTTTATATGTTTTGATAGTGATATGTGTGAACACACTTAGGATTGCCAAAACACTCCCCCCCCTTAGGAGGTTTTTTCCTCACTGCTTGTATATATGCATATAACCTGAATGGGCCACTTGCCGCACATACCTTTTGCATCTCTACAACCTTGAAATTTGATAGTCCATTGACAAATCCTTTGACTGCATCAATTTCAGCCTCTACAAGTTTGCATGTCCAATTTGTTTGTGCCGGATCTATATATTAGCAATAACTCCTGCACCTTTTTGCAAACATGGCTACATTCATTTCAGGTTTTTTCACAGTTAAGGTGAACATCCTACCAACTTTGTTTCCTTTGACAATCAATCTTCCATCTTGTTTATACTCTTCTACATATAACCCATCAACATTGAACTTGACTTGTAATCCTTGGTCAACCATTTGTCCAACAGAAACCAGATTCTTTGTTATATTTTGAACATGCAGCACATCAACAAGATGTTTTACCTTCCCATCCTCCATAGACAGTGCTATGTTTCTTGTATGCTCGATAGGGTGTGATGTGTCATCACCTGTTTCAACATATCCAGGAACTAGCAATTTTTGCAAACTACTAAACCATTCAGCATGGCAAGCCATGTGATTTGAAGCACCTTAATCGACATACCAAACATTACAATTCGATTTTGAAACATCAAGAGACAATGTATTCATCACATGGTGTTGAACCATGAACAACTTCTCATAAAAACAGGACTCAAGTTATAGTTTTGCAAATCGACCTAGTTTTTTTGTTGGCCCCACCTACGGGCTCGAAATGGAAGTCAAGATGGTTCTGAAACAAAAATCATTGGGGTTGAGGAAAGGGGATGCATAATCAATTTCTTTTAGAAAGTACTATAACATGGATGAGGTATCCTTCTGCTAAGAGACTTGGAAGTTAAGAGTCATTTCATAGTGGAACTTAGATAAAAAAATGATCTCAATCTCGTTGGAATTGGAAATGATAAAAAACCATGTGTGCCATGGTGAACCATTGCATGAATCAAAATTTTTTGTTTCGGCACCTCCATGCTGTGTGAAATAGGTAGAATGTGGATTCTGGATACAAACGCATAGCTTCTATCTTTTGTTGAAGAAAATAAAGAAATATCATTTTCTTTTTAATAAATCTTAAGAACGTTGACAATGGAACTTACAAGGGGTGGACAGAGGAGGTTGGTACATTATCCAAGGGTATAACGTTGCCACCAATCTTTTTGTTGTGTCCTGCTCTTGCTACGATGCACACACAGAGAATCATCTGCCCAACCGCCGAGCATCCATATCTCATTCAAAGACTCTCTCTTCTCTTTTTTCATTAAGAGTCTTTCTTTAACTCTTCTACCCTACTATGTCATATGGTGAGATAACCACATGAATGCCATGTGACATTTACTTCCCCTTTAAAACATTTTTGTCCTCGAAAATGTAAATGAAATGTCCGCAATGGTCGAAAAAGTGCTCGGACTCCCCTGAACCCCATGTACTCCATGGTCATCTCTATGTGTTGTTTCCCCATATCCTTCCCCTTAAGAAGCCTCATGAGAGATCATCTCAAAGGTGGGAAACCATCTGAGTGGTGCCTACTATCTCCCATGTACTCTCCACTTCCAAAGCTTATAGGCTTGACCATATAATAATGGAGATAATAAACCATAGAATCCTTTGAAATATAGAACAAAGTCCCATAACAAGTGACTCCAAACCCATCTAAGACTAAATGATAGATTTCCCTCATACCACTCTAGGTCTTCCTAACCTTGAGTATACTCACAAGTAATAGTTTAATCTAAACTACCTTGTGATCTATGCAAATCCATCATCTACCTCATATATAAGAGTTTCTCGGTACTAAAATGCAATCTATACATTTCACCCCCCAAGAACTCTGTGGTTTGTCATCCTTTACCATTGGAATAAGTTATATTGGAAGAGCATCTATTGGCACTAGTGCAAACTCTTAAATATTCTCTTCCATGTAGTTTGCCATATGAATGTAGAAAGCAATCCCTTTGAGATTCGGATAATCCCTAAGTACCCATCCTCGTAACTGACGTTTACACATCATGCTCATGATGTAACACCAATTAAGAGTTTGTTACCCCAATAGGTTAGATATATCCCTATCTCCTAGAAACCTTAAAGAGAAGAGTCATACTCAACTCCTAGTCTCACTAATGTCAATAACTAGATCATCTCATCTAGTCAAGGACCATCACTGGAACATCATAATTGCTTCTCTCTAGAGTCTCCATGTGAGACTGTATCTAGACATCATGATTAACTTATCTCCCTCTTGTCTTCGATAGAAGAGTGCCACTTCTATCTAGACAACAAAAATGAGAAAGTGAAACTCTCTCCATGTCTCTCTCTGTAATCCTTTCAAAGAAAAAGGGCCATGCTAGTGGAATCTATTCCACTTTCCCTTTCCCTTTGAAAGAGATTTTTTTGAATTCAATTGCTCTACTCATCCATAATTGAGAACATGCACATAAGTTCTCCATATTTTTCCTTCCAAAATAGTGGAGAAAGAGACTCCCATGTGAAGGAAAATTATACTGAAAAGTAGAGTAAATGAATTCCTTCTGAAATATAAACTAAGAGATGTTTCCTAAACACCTCTTCTGTCCAAAGGAAAATATGCTCTATTCTTATCCTATGAAGAAATCATATTTTCCTTTCCTTCTTTCTCTCTCAAAGAACAGGGTTTAAAGTGAGACCACTATGCTAAAGTGAGATCTTTCCTTGATCTCTAAGCTAATTCCCACTTTCTCCTTTCCTTAAAAGAGAAACTTATGAATTCATTTGCTCCTTTCTTCCATGGCTGATGCATAATCCCTCATTACAGACATTCCTATAAATATGGAGAACAAATCTCCCATAACTAATGAAGGTGTATATAATGAAGAGTGGAGAAAATATATTCCTTATAAGGGTCAAAGCCGCTAAAATGGTCGGCCATGATATGACATGATACCATAAACACGTATATCCATACCAAAGAGATATCTCTGCCAACCATCCTCTATGCATGGATCTATATGATCCAATAAAACTAATGGAATTATCCTTCATGAAAACCTTAAGATGAGTACATGATACCAATGGTGATAAAATCACCCATCACATTCTCTACTGGAAGAATAAGTCTTCCCTAAACTATGAAGGATAACTCCTAATCCTAAGGAGATGTCTACTAAGAGCTCTCCTCTGATCTACTGAGACATGATGCCATGAATGATGAATCCTTTTCTCCCTAGCCATAGAACAAGAGTGCTCAAAGGAATGTCATTTCCACCATCCCATACCAGTGAAAACTTCTTCCAATTCACGATGTCATACCTACACTAAACCGAATATATATTCCAGTAGGTGGACTCTAATGAATCCAATATCCTTAAATCATGTCAGTAGACTCAAATGAGTCCCATGTCCTCGAACTAGTTAGTTTGGTTCTAGTCAATATGTGACAATGGACATCCCTTTCTGTTCCAGACCAACTTGTTCCTAGGTACCAAGACTAGGTCTAAGTACCTCTTTGTAGATCCCAATATACATATATGTATTGGGTACCCAAAAATTCTTAACTAAGAGATCTATGCTCTAAATCATATAGCTAGTGCCATGTCTATGGCCTTCCTAACCATCACTTGAATCACATAAGCATCCATCAATGCTATCTCATGAAACCCATCTCTATGATCCCATCTAATTGGTTTTCTTACTAGTGTAGCAAAAATGCTTCACTACTTGCTCAAGTGATGTGTATGAGTGAAACAAGTCACTCTTTGTGTATTCATCATGATACCCTATAGTCTCCTAATCATCATGTGAGACTCTTGTGAAGATAAGTAAATCTTCACTACATTGGAGATTATCATAAATATATCTCCCATTCCTAGATGCAACTTCCTATAACCTATAGGATTGCTTGTGCACATTCCTAATGGTGAAGATACTTTTCCTTCCCCTTAGCAATCCTATGGTCTAAATCCATAAGGATTATGTGTACAAATCCTATTTCTAATGAAGCTGCCTTATCTATAATACTATGATGGTATTGAGTCCATCAAATACATGCCTATAAGCATGCAGAAAAGGCATGTTACCATGCCATAACATTCTTACCTAAAGGCAAGTGTGTATATAACGCCATGAGATGGGAAAAATTTCAACATCATTTCCCTAGGAAATGTAATCCCAAAATTAATTTTAATCATAAACTCAATGGTACACATGCCACCCAACAACATAGGGCTTGACAGGCCCATGGCATGCATGCCATAAACTCATACATGGACTCCATAACCTGAAAAAACATAAAAACAAATGCTAGCAACAATTCTCTTTGTTGCATAACCATGTAGTTCCGGCAATCATCTTTCCTGCAAACAATAAAAAAAGTGTACTTCTTGCATGTTGATCCATACTTTTAGAATTGAAACAATGATCAACTTGGATATATGCACTCCAATCCATGCATTTGCATACAAAACATGCCATAAAATAAAGTAAGATGCCTGAAAATATATAGCATACATCCCTGAATGATTTGGTATTGGAATTGCATGCATCCAATCCTTCTTAATGAAGCCTCGAGACCTCTACGCCTTCTTCCTTAGGTCATAATATAAACTTTGAAGTGTCCGAAAACATCGGATCACTTCTCAAAACATAATGCATGGTCAGATGATTACCAAAAAAATGCAAATTTACCCAAAAAAATGCATTTGTGATCCTTCTTTAGACCTGCAAAAACCATTTTAGGACCTAAAAATAATTATAAAATGTGATATATATCATGTGCAAGTGTATCCAAGTGAAACTACTTCAATCGCCTTCCCGGTTTGTAAGATATGGCTCCCTGAAGGTAGTTTCCAAAAACTATTTAGACTTTGCAGACCTATATAGACCTAAAAAAATACATATTTTCCAAAATTTATTTTGATAAACTGGAAGTAGATCTTTTTTGCTTCAAAAGCAGCATATCATGTCTAATTTGGAGTTTTCAAGCCCAAGATATGACCTTTCCAAGCGGGACATGCCAAACTAGTGGACTGTTGGAGGGGCTGGAAAAAGTGTGAAAATGTGATATTTGGAGTGCCCAAAAGCATTCTTCCATCAACCAAATCCTATATTTCTCTCTATAACCTCAGAGAGTCATATATGAAGATGCTTAGGCCTATTTTCACCTTTCCAAATCCTCCCTTGTTGCATGCTAATTTGCTCCCCAAAAGAGGCCTAAATCAATATTTTTTACTTTTATGAAAAAATTTAAATGGGAGCTTTTAGCAAGCTTCTAATCCACTGTAAATGTGGATTTCTCTTGGGTTTTCTTGTTATCAATGGTAATACATACACCATGCTTCATGTATGTATACAATAATCCATGGGAAGCCTCTTAAATGATCTTTATTCTTACTCCCAAAAGTGGAGATTGGCAAAAGTTAATATCTGAATGTTTTTCCAAAAAGTGCGGGAAGGGGGTTTTTGAGGAAGTAAAATTCCTCCTTAACTTATCCTTTTAATGAATTCTGTGACTCCATTGTGAAGTCCATATAAGATACTCTCAGTATATATAATTTTTCCCATCCATCCATAGCTACTACACCTCTTTTTCCCTCTTCCAAAATGGGAATTTCTTAGATTCAGGTGCTGAAATTTTTTCTCAAACTGTAATGGAAGGGGGTTTTGTGGAGATTCAAACTCCCATCATACTAATGTATATTTTGAATTTCTTAATCTTATATGGAATTCAATACACTAGAATATACATATGCATGATTTTTCCTACCAAACTAAGAAAAATCCAACTTCATTTCTCTTTCCCAAAATGGCTACTAGTCAAAAATAGTCCCTGAAATTTATGTGAAAAATCATGAACATAACTACTTTGGAAATACTTAAAGCTTGTTCTTACTTGTATTTTGAGGGAATCCTTGACTCTAGATGACAGTATATGTCTCGCACTCTCCATACACTTGATTTCCCTCCAAAAACTTGCCCCCTAAATCTTTCATTATCATTCTCAAAAATGAAGATTCTTCCAGAAATTAAAAAACAATCAAACCTGGAAATTGAAGCCATAAATCCTTCTTGCTAAATAACGTTGGATGTCGTAGAGGAGAGCGTCATCTTCTCTTGCTACATCTCCTTGCCTTCATGATCATCATGCATCTCCTACATCCAATAGATTACATGCCTCTAATCTCTAGCAAATAGGGAGAGAAACTCCCCTTCTTCTCTTTTTTGGGAGATGAAAATAAAAAAGGTGCATCTCTATTGACTATGTTCGGCAAAATTGCTTTATGCACGTGCATACTCTGAACACGATAAGATAAATGTGGTGCTCCTTCTCTTCTCTTCGTCCACTTCCACTTTAGATTATCCATATAGTTCTGCAGATGGAAACATGTTCAACACACAAGCATGGCGCCTTGGATAAGTGAAGTGGTTGCCATGCTGACAACGTGAGTTCAATCCCCACTTCCTGCATGCGTGAAAGTGATCCCCAGGTGGCTCTGATACCAGTATAACGTTGCCACCAATCTTTTTGTTGTGTCCTGCTCTTGCTACGATGCACACACATAGAATTACCTGTTGTTCTCCGCCCAACCGCCAAGCATCCAAATCTCATTCAAAGATTCTGTTAAACGTCGCTTGCCGTCAGAAGCGCGTTTAAACACCTATTCGAGTTCTTGTGAGTGGAAGGGGTCTGTAAACAGAGGCCCTATACTTGATTTTCCCCAAAACAACCACTTCATACACAACAATATACTAATATTCAAAAACTCTATCAAGAATCTGTTTACGCTTCACAATCTTATTATCTGTAAGCGGACTCTTCCAAGACTTACCGAACACACTCCAGTTAATGCTCTCTCAGCGTACAGTGCAGGCAATATTCAGTACCGTAATACAAGATTACTTTTATCTAGCTTAAAGAACTGATCCAACACAAACTATCGTACACAACAGAGTCAATAACAGTAACTCACTCCGTACCGTACAGGTGCGGATAATCCACCAAAACAAAAGACGCAGGATGATTCAGAATTCTCAACCACACAGTACTGAACTATCATTAGTGGAGTATGGTCTTCATTAAACCACTTACAGAACAACAAAACAGAGAGACACAACAGGACGTAGCATTATCAGAACAATCGATAATCCACCAGAACAAAAGACGCAGGATGATTCAGAATTCTCAACCACATAGTACTGAACTGTCATTACTGGAGTATGGGCTTCATTAAACCACTTATAGAACATCAACAAAACAAAGAGACACAACACGATGTAGCATTATCAAAACAATCACAACGGAAACTACACAGAACGATTCACTCAGACAGATAGTCTGGCGATCTTCTGGTCGTCTATGTAAATCACAAACCGAACAGGTATCGATAAACACACAAGACAGCGATGAGAATAGAATACTCAGAATTACTTAATGCACACCACAGTAACGTTACAGATCAATCACCCAGACAGACAGTCTGGTGATCCCACTAATCGTCACCGAAGCGTCTCTTTCTCATTGATTTATAAAGATTACAAACATCTTTGTAACAACCTTTCGTTCGTGCGGAATATGAAAAGATTCAGTCTTTACAATTGCCAATCCGGCGGCCGACTAACACTGGCACGCACGGTGGACTCGAACCCTCAGGTATACAAAAAAGCTTAGGGCTCATCTACTATCCCTTCTAAATACATTGTTCTGGCTAATCTAAATGTCCGGGCAATTTTCTTCTTAATTGATTCTAACATCTGCTTCAAAATGTCTGGTTCTACCAGATGAGCGTCTATACGTACTGCACTTAAAGAAACAACCTGGGACATCAAAACTTCTGCTTGAGTTTGCAAAAAAGCTTCCTGTAAATAGAACTCATTCGATAGAGCCGCATCTCTGCTAACCTTCATATCTGCTATCTGTTTATCAATTCTCGAGAGTCGTTCTTTTTGTGTATCCAGTTGATACTCTCTTCTTTCTATCTCCTGGTTCTAAAATTGGATTGTCTTGTAATAGGCGTCACGCTCTCAGCAGGTACTTGCGATCTCTTTCCGTAATTGCGCTTCCAAGGTCAATTTCCGTTTAAGAATATTGTTGACTTCAGCAACATCAGACTTGCTTTTTTGGAGTTCTTCAGAAGTGTGCTTTGCCAGGTCCGCCATTTCCTATCCGCGTTGTACCACTTCATTGAGCTGTTGTCTTGTTTCTTCTAATAGATTGCCTAAAGCTACTCGTGCATCTTCTTTATCTTGGATTATTTGCTTCAACCTGATTAATTCTGCATCTGCAACAATTAATAATTCTTCTTTTTCGCGAGCTGCTGTCAGTGCCGCATCTCTTTGATTCGTAATTGTTTCCTGGTCTGCAAGTCTAGTTTGCAACTCCTTAATCTGTTCAGTTAAATTATGATTTTCTGCTTTGACTTCAGCGAGTTCTTCCTGGAGTGGGCTAATATCGGCTTCCAGATGATCCACCTTATGTTGTAATTCATCCCGGATGTTATCTGCCACTTCCTTCATTTGTATAGGCAGTTGTTGCGATAACTGGATCAACATTTGACCCATGGATGCAAGCTCGAAAAATATCAAAATTGACGGAACCGGAATATGAGGACGGGGCTGAGATGAAGAGGCTGTGAGGAGCTAATGGGTATTTGGTGGTGAGTAATTTGGTGATGAGGATGAAGAAGTGGTAGGTTCCTCAGTGACAATGGGTGGAACAGGTGGAGAAGTTAGAAGAACAGAGTTAGGTTCAACTACCTTTTCAGTGGTTTGATACGTAGTATCCTCACAGTCGGCAACTATATATTTCACTGCTCTAATCAGTTCTTCGAAAACTTCTTTAATGATAGGTTCTCCATCATCTTGCTTTTCCTGCTCAGATTGCTGTTTAGATTCTTCTTTTGACGAGCTCGATTCAGAATCGGTGGTAGCATCCTGTTCTTATTGCTTTTCTGAAGAAGACTGCACCGATGAGTCATGATGCATTGATGTTGCAGTGTCATGGAAGGTTTCTTCTTCCTATCCTTGTTCTTCTTTGTCATCTACTTTATCATTTGCAGCAGAACCCTGTACTTCACTGTCAGATGAACTTATTCTAATTCTTATCCGGTGAAGGAGGTGGAAAATCTCTTCGTCATCCTCTTCATCATCGTCCAATATTTGTGCAGACTCTTCATGGTGCAAAACGGGTCCTCGGGGTGGTGGTTGTGTTGCTAGAATGGTCGGAAATAGAAAAGATAGGATGTGTGGCAGTCTCGACCTTGGCATATTTCCCTTATTGACCTGTTTGATGATTGAAACGCATTCCTTGTGAATGCGGTGGAAGTAGTATGATGCAAAATTTACAGGCTCTCTCGCAGCCATATCTATTGCCGAATAGAAAGGCCGAGAGATGCCATATTTGCGCTTTTGCAGATTTAAGATGGCAACTAAAAATTGGAGTGCTGATCTTTCAGGCTCGGGGTGACAGAGTATTGCATATTCATTGGATGAGTGCATAGGGAATAATTGATTCATTGTGGCGATCGGCAGATTTGGGCCATTTTCCCTACCTTGCAGAGAGAGTCGGAATGCATCAGAGAAGGTCTGGAGAGTGATTATGGTACGGGATGGCAGGGAAGTGATAGGCCAACTCTGCTGTGTAGCAGGTGTGGCAGCGATGGCGGCGATGATTTGTGCGTAGAAAGGGTGGCAATCCACTGAATGCCAAGGCAATTCAGCGAAATTGGCCAACCCGCGGACACGCAGGAACTCACCTACATCAGCAGGGAGTCCTTCACGAATGGCGGGAAAGTTTGCCAGAGCTTCCATGATGCACAGACAATAGCAAGCACGATAACACAACTGTGCAGGGTTTACAGAGAGCACAAGCACACAGATCACGCAAACACAATAGCAATTAACAGCGAAACGGAAAAGGTTAAGTAGATACTTGATACCGAGAAGCAATTAAATTCGTTAATCATCGCGCGATATTGAGATGATAACTTCATAACTACGGTGTGCATGCGTGAGCAGAATCGATAATGTAGGGCGGCTATTGATCATAATTAGGTAGCAAAACGAGGATATTTACATACTTATTTTATTAAGCATGCAAAAACAAAAAAAAGAAAATAAATAACATGAAAAGACGCTGAACACGTCAGCGAGAGTCAGATGCTTGATGATACGGCCACAACTTTGAACCATTGATGACTTTCGGAAGAGGAATTCCGGTCAAAGTAGTCAACCGAAAAGTAGCTGGACCTACTTGTTCAGTAATCTGGTAGGGACCGAACCATCATAACTTGAATTTTCCAGTCGATCGATTTGATTTTGCATTATAAAATAACACAAGCTGTCCTATCTTAAAAACTGGAGTTTTAAGATACCGGTCATGAGTACGAGCTTGCCTTAATTGCACTTCCTGAATAGTTAGAAAACTTTCCCAATGATGATCATCTAGTTCTCTGAGTGTGTCCAACCAAAAGGGAATGAAGATTCACCCGGAAATGGTAAACCGTCACCGAAAAATTGTGAACTCTCGGCAACGGGTACCGAAGTATCACCGAATTTTGTCGTATTTTTACCAGAACAAGGTAATGTTTCACCTTCACTGACTTCGTTGGCCAACACGCTTCTATCCTTAGACAAATTCGAATCTTGACCAGATGGTGTTAGGTTAACTGCATACTGCGTGCTGGTAGATTCTGGAGTGACTATATCTTCGATAGACTGTGCCACAATCGCACCGGAATCTGCCAAAATTGCAGTACGTTCCACCGGAATTTTATCGGATTCGTTACTAGCGTTCTTCACTTTCTTGATAACTTAAACTTATTTGTGCTTCTTCCTCTTGAAGGCGTCCTTAGCAAATTAGGTATCACCCAGGACTGTTGGTTTCTTTTATGCTTCGGGTATGATTCACCGAAAGGAGTAACCGGCATATACTACGTTTGCAATACTTTGCGTACTATTCTTCTTTACGGTCGATTCACAATCTATGACCACTTTCACAATCAATCAACGAACACTCTAGATGCCACTTTCCCACAGACGGCACTAGTGTTAAACATCGCTTGCCGTCAGAAGCGCGTTTAAACACCTATTCGGGTTCTTGGGAGTGGAAGGGGTCTGTAAACAGAGGCCCTATACTTGATTTTCCCCAAAACAACCACTTCATACACAACAATATACTAATATTCAAAAACTCTATCAAGAATCTGTTTACGCTTCACAATCTTACTATCTGTAAGCGGACTCTTCCAAGACTTACCGAACACACTCCAGTTAATGCTCTCTCAACGTACAACGCAGGCAATATTCAGTACCGTAATACAAGATTACTTTTATCTAGATTAAAGAACTGATCCAACACAAACTATCGTACACAACAGAGTCAATAACAGTAACTCACTCTATACCATACATGTGCGGATAATCCACCAGAACAGAAGACGCAGGATGATTCAGAATTCTCAACCACACAGTACTGAACTGTCATTACTGGAGTATGGGCTTCATTAAACCACTTACAGAACATCAACAAAACAGAGAGACACAACAAGACGTATTATCAGAACAATCACAACGGAAACTACACAGAACGATTCGCTCAGATAGGCAGTCTGGCGATCTTCTGGTCGTCTAGGTAAATCACAAACCGAACAGGTATCGATAAACACACAAGACAGCGATGAGAACAGAATACTCAGAATTACTTAACGCACACCACAGTAACGTTACAGATCAATCACCCAGACAAACAGTCTGGTGATCTCACTGATCGTCACCGAAGCGTCTCTTTCTCATTGATTTATAAAGATTACAAACATCTTTGTAACAACCTTTCGTTCGTGTGGAATATGAAAAGATTCAGTCTTTACAATTGCCAATCCGGCGGCCGACTAACAATTCTCTCCCATCTTTTTTCATTAAGATTCTTTCTTTAACTCGTCTACCCTACTATATCATATGGTGAGATAACCACATGAATGTCATGTGACAAAGGAAATGCACCATGTGGTGGTAGTATATTGCTTGCGTGATTCTGCCCCTATGTGAAGTTGTTTCTTAGAAAAAGAATTTGCGACCTAATCTCGTCTGACTATGTGGGATCCTTGTATTCCGCAAAATAGGGGTTATACAAAGCCTGAAGGCTTGCTAGGGGAGAGCCAGGGAAGGGACCACCCTAAGGCATATGAGAACATTAGTTTGATGGGCTCAAAGACCATACATGAATAACTCGCCCGAAAGCCAATTACCAAAAGATCCTCAAAAATCAACATCAAATTGCTCGAAGGCATACATCCCAATGCAATGGCCCTATGTGAATCGATATTGTCACGTGACAAACAATGAATGATGGCTAATCATTGAGAGTTTGGAGTGCCTTCGCCTTGTATAAAATCTGTTTAAGTGTGTGTTGTGCTTCCGCCTTGTGTGAAACCTTCTAAGTGTGTGTCCTTGCTGTACTATAATATTATCATAATTTCCATTAGTGAAGACTTGGAAGCCAGGTGCTCTAATTTCTGTTCGAATTTGGGGAAACAAAATTAACCCGCTCACTACGAAGATGAAATTCAAACTGCGAAGAAGTTTGAAGCCTCTCAGATCATTCAGATCATTGTGATCGTGGATGCTTTGTGTAGTACATTAAGTTAATCGGTGCACATCTGAGAGAATCACTGTTCCAGAATCATGTCGTGATCCATAGTGTTTGATTCTTCCGAGGGATGAGAATGGGAAGGATGAAAAGGAAGCATTTGTCTGCTTTGGATGCAGGGAAGAAGCAGAGGACTCCGAACGACGAGAGGCAACTAGAGGATAGGAACAGGAATCTGGACGTCGTGGCTGCAGTTGGCTATGCATCATCCAGCAGAGGAGATGCGCCATTCAAACCGATTCGTTTGGCCTTGTCCTTTTCAACTTCAATGTCTTCTTCAGCGGAACAAAGGTGTGGAAACGGAGATCCTAGGGTAGAGGTTTCATGCGATTCTCCTCTCTTCGGGCGTCGAGATGGAGCGGAAGAACCTGTAGCTATGCGGCAGGATGAAAATGATGCAGAAAGTGATTGTAATTCATGGGTTGAGGTGAAAAAACAGAGGGTACTAATTATAATTCCTCCAGTCCCAGAAACTACACTTGAACGTCCCATGGGAAAGCCCATGTCGTCACAAAAGGGCATTGCACGATACACCTCAGCCAAGAGCAGGCGAGTTGCTTGTGGGGACAGCACTATAAGTGACAAGCTTCTAAGCATAAAGGTGTATAATAGGAGGAAGAATAAGAAGACATGGATGGATGCTGTCAGAACATTGGAAACAAGGGGGGAGGCAATTGAAGGGAACGCCACAGGTAAGACCAACAAAGGTGACCCCGTTTCAGGTATGGACATATTACTAGCATCAGCACTGGGCTCAGATAACACATCTTGGCAAGGGGTGAAGCATCATCCCAATGGCTCAGATCCGCCTGCTGATGAAGTTGTCTCTCTGGACACAGCAGATAGTAGTATACAGCCTACAAATTCTTCTCACAAGGGAGACAGATTGAGGGCTATAGAGCTTCGCAGCAGGTCTGAACACTCTGACAAGGGCAGAAATCATGCTGCAGTCATACATACCACTTGCCCAAGCAGTGGTTTGAGAGAACCAGATTGTATGATTAGGAAAGCCATTCCAGATGATGATGATGATGGTGGTGGTGGTGGTGATTGTGATTCTGGGGTTTTGAGTCCCAGTGAAGCTATTAGGGCTCTAAACCTGGAGAAACATTTGAAAAATGCTGGAGGTTTCGAGCGTTGGCTCTGCTCGCTTGGGCTTGGCCAGTTCAGAGAGGTATTTGACAAAAGAACGTGGAGTGAAAGAGATCTTTTGGAGCTTCAAATGGATGATTTGAAGCATATGGGTAAGCCTGCTGTAGGACCGAGAAGGAAATTGATATGGGCCATTCATCATTTAAGCCAGCAATTAGTTTAGAACGATTCTTTGCTTATCCAAATGCTTCTCCTTTAAGTGCCAGCTTTCACATGCTGCACTACAGCTGACTCCTACTACTAGCGTACTTGTATGTGGAGCTCTTTCTCTCTGTCAATAACGAGTTCCTTGCAATATATGATCATCAAAATATTGGGTGCTTTAGCTTTTCAGGTGATTTGGTTTGTGTGCATTGTTTTTGCGTACACAATCTCATGTGGTGTTTTCATAGTTTCTTTTGCACTCTTTTATTAATGAGCCTAGTTGCGCTACATGTATGTTTACATACCATCTGAATACTTTTTTCTCTACTATTCAGTATTGATAATGTAACTTTGAAGTCAGTATGTTTTCTTATAGTTGATTTTGCTTCAATTCCAGTGATTATTTCATTGTTTTTATCTTAAAGTTGTGCCACATGTAAAGAGGATATCTGCTTTGCGAATGACAGATATGCTAAAAAGCATGCATCCATGTGGAGATTCCACGTATAATATGTTATTTGTTTGTGTTTCACTTCATGATATCACATATGGGTTCAGCTTTTGTTGAAATCTATCATAAACTCTAGCGATAAATTTATAACAAAATCCCTAGTGGCCTGGACTTCATGTGATGAACATGTTGCCTTGTTTTTTCAGTCAATGTAAGCACATTAGAGGCTATATTTTCCACAATTATAATTCATAAACTGGCATGTCTTAAGAGATGTGTCTTGGATATGGTTATCTTGAGGAGTCATTTTGTTTGGGTGTTAAAAAAGAAAAAAAATTTGAAGTGGAGAAAATTGTTATAAGTAATATCCATCTCTCAAATGTATTATTTCTATATTGAGCGCTCAAATTGTAAGGCCCCATAGTTCAAAAACATTGCGATTTTTTTTCGCAATATAAAACCTTTTTAAGTCACTAAGCTACGTTTCATTCACAATTTTTATTTTATGGCTTGCGATTTTTATAATAGATGGACCATCTTTTTGCAAATGACTAATCCTCTTCTTTTGAACCAAAATTGGTTGATTGAAAACCTTGGTAGACTCCACTTGAAGCTTCTTGTGATGAAGCTTGTGCTTCTAAACACCATGTCAGTCCCCTTTGATCTTCACTCCCAAGTCCTTTGGTTATCTATTTCTATATGGAAGAGGTTCCAAGTGCTCCAATTTCTTTCATAAGGACTAACATTGTACTCTTGTGAAATAATGGGAATGTCAAGAGATCTTTAGCATGATTCATATGATGAAAATGAAAAGAAAATTCTAAGTATGTAATAACTTTGTTTTGGCTTGCGTTGGTCCTTTTTCTTATTCTTCTACTCGTTTAGCCCATTACGTTTCATCTTTTCTCCTAGATTTCCGTGCGGTAACTCTTACTCTCGTAGATGTTAAAGATAATGAATGGTGGGTAGTTAGGGCTTGCATATGTATCGAACTATCACCAATAATCAATTGTAGGTAGTTCAAGGGGTTTGTTCTCAACAAGCACTCTCGTCTGTGTGCAAGTGATCACCTTGACTAGGATCGGTTCTACATGGGCTTTGTCTTCTTCCAAAGTATATAGACTTCAATAGTATTAATCAACAAGGTCTTTGCATCATTATCAAGGTTATACAATCAATCGCAAAATAGATGGTCTCTGTCAGGGGAGCACTAGATTGTGCTCTCTGACTACAGTAGACAAGCCCGAAATACACTTATGATTACAAGAACACCCACGTAGGGAAAATGATACAAGAATAAGTGACTGATACAAGATGTCCCACAACCCGGGACCAATAGGTATGGAAAACTGGACTAGAGATGATACTGAAGATCCCACAACCCGGGATCGTAAGTATGAGACAAGATATCTGGAATACAAGAACTCCCTTCTGGGAGATGAACTTGATATACGAAAGAACTCGACAGGATCTTGTACTACGAGATTACAAGGGGACAAGATAGGATGTCCAAGAACTAGACTAGAACAAGGAACAAGACAAGAACTAGAACTGGAACTTGAAGAGTACTTACTTGGTGGTCACGACTCCTTGAGCTCCCAAGACTGGTATTGGCAAGACTGATTATGAATGTGGCCAACCCCTCCTTATATAGGTTTTCAAGGGCGGTTCATGAAAGGCGGTTACGAATTGATGATGTCATCGATGATGTCATCAATTTGAAACATGAGCTCTGGATATCCGAATCAGGCAAGTAGACAGTCGTTCTTAGGGTTTTGGCACGTTCCGGATGCAATGGAAGCATTGGTTTCTCCTAATTCTAAACCAATCACGAGATACAGGGTTCACATGGAATCTAAGGTTCAGGATGGTTTCCTTTGTCCATGACATTACCTCCCCCTCAAGTGACGAGTTCCACGAGGAGTGGTCATGTTATCTGGTCTTGGCTTTGTTGGATTTCTCTTGTGGAATTCTCGAACTTTGATTTTGGCCATTTTGGCAAGACTGATTATGAATGTGGCCAACCCCTCCTTATATAGGTTTTCAAGGGTGGTTCATGAAAGGCGAAATTGATGATGTCATCAATGTTGTCATCAATTCGAAACATGAGCTCTGGATATCCGAATCAGGCAAGTAGACAGTCATTCTTAGGGTTTTGGCACGTTCCGGACGCAATGGAAGCATTGGTTTCTCCTAATTCTGAACCAATCATGAGATACAGGGTTCACATGGAATCTAAGGTTCAGGATGGTTTCCTTTGTCCATGACAGTCTCTTCCATAATCTTCACACTATCCACACTCACATTTAGGTGGGTTTTGTAATCTATTTGGATGTGGGTATTCTCTAACGAAGTGATCTCCATTGCATTGGTAGCAGGGTCCCCAATGTTGTGGAACTCATGGTGGTGCTTTAGGACTTGCTTTAGCATACACGAGAATGGATGGTGCTTGTTTGCTTGTCCAATTCGAAGTGGGGTTATATCTATAGGGTGAATGTCCTAACATATCCCAAGCTTCTTTGGAATAGGATATTCTTGCATATAGGAGTCATAGGAAGGTGCATCATCACATTCAACTTTGCTTGGCGGAAGTGGAACTCAAGCTTGGTTTAAGTTCTCTCTTGTATTGATTGCAATCACATGTTGCTATAGTGGTGGTAGTTGTCCAAGCATAGGTTGAACATGCTCCACTTTATGAGACTCTTGTTGAGGTGGATAAGGTTGATTTAGTATGTTTCATTGAGGAAGCTGGCTTATGTAGGCATTTTGTGGTAGATATCTAGCTCCGAAGAGGTTGGGGAGCCATTTGTCTTATTGGTTGTCTATTGTAATAATACGACAATAGTATGACTCATCCATTTCTTTTGGTGTCATACAATATGTCATTGGCTTCATTTCATGTTTGGGTTGCACTAACAATGCTTCTCCTTTGGGACACACATATGTGGGATGATCTTAACCACAATGGAGACATTTTCTTAGAGGTTGGCTCTTTGGGATGTGCTTGTATGCTTTACCTTTGAGGTGAAAGAGAGGAAATCTTCAAGTTAGTGGTCGTCTTCAAGGTTTATACACTCACATACATATTCATCAATGGTGTGTAATCTCTTGATCTAGGTGAAGGATAACAATGTTCCACTCATAGTTGCATTTGGACCCGTCCGGAACATTTTTCCTTACTTTTCGGACTTGTGTTTGGACGTCTGCGTTCGGAACAAGTTTCGAACTTGACCATAGTACAATAATCCGCGAATTTTATGCCCGAAATAAAATTCGTAAAATTCGTAGAACGAATTAATTCATGGTGCACGAATTTTATGCGTTTTTTTTGCCATACCTTGACTAGGTGAAAGATACATAAGGTGAGCTTATATATAGCATGCCCATCCACTTTTCCAAAGGCAATAACAAAAGCAAAAGGGGCATAATAAACTCTTCTAAAAGGGATAATTATCCCCTTGATGGAGACTAAGTTAGACAGCATAGAGACAACATATTGCACTTGATTCAAAAGCCCCCAC
>CM035426.1:172049861-172052361 GCA_020310875.1 Ceratopteris richardii
GTTGCGAGCTCAACAAAATGCTAGATGGCAAAACAATATAACACAAAGATGATCATAAGGAATGAACTACTCGATGTTTCCACAAAGATGGTTGGAGTGTGGAGAAGAATGGTAGAAAGGGTGGGTGGGAGGGCAAATAGTATTCGAAATGCTGTCAAAGCATGAGGATGAAGATGAAAACTTCATCATCAAAAGAATACTCCCATAAGCACCATCACCACTTCCAAAAGCACCACCAAAAGAACCACCAAGATCATCGTCAAACGCACCACCAAGACCTTCACCTATCGTGCTGATACCATGTAGAGAGTACGCACGCGGAAGCAAAATGAAAAGTAAAGTACTCTCACAAAACAAAGAATGCGTGAGACACAAAATGAGTAGACCATGAAATGGGTAAACTCATGTGGATTAGAAATGAGCTTGCCAAGAGCATGGAGTAGGCTCCTCAAGCTTCTAACCAAGTACTAATGAGGGGAGAGGCCCTCCTTGTATAGATTTGGGAGGGGCTCTCAAAAGTACATCATATGTGGGATAAGTCTCCTGAAAGGAAAATGAATACAATTGGTAGAAGCACATGGCAAGGTACCCAAATACAAAGGAAATACAATATAAAATGGAAATAGATTTGAAATGGAGTGCCTACTGGATACAAAAATGGAGATGCACTCATGCGGATACAAATGTAGATGAAGTAGGAGCAATCATGTCGTCAACATACACGATATGTGTGCACCTCATGGTCTTGGTGGGGTGAGAGGGTGTACCTTTGGGTAACCCTAGATCCCGAGACAATTCAAACTGACACGTGCATGATATTATCTTCTCGATGGTGATCCGTATTTTATCATTGATTGTTAGTGTACCTTGAGGAATCACTGGCATCCTGGTTCCGTGATAGTTGATAGGTTGGTGATTGGGACAAGTATCTTGGTCTCAGGAAGTTGCCTGTTTGGCAGCATGGGTAGGTATCTTGGTTCCATGACAGTTGCATTGCCTCTCAACTCGGACAGGATGATTTTATGTGATATTCCCGCAAGAGATCTCAGCTTGGAAGATATAACTAGACATGTTCCACTAGAATCTGACTTGGTTCCGGACCAGAGGGAGAGGAAGACTTCTTATCTTGAGTATCTGATCAGTGAGGCACGGACTTGGGTCTATTTTGACATGGGAGTCAGTTAGGTTGTCGACGGATTGGACTCTTGGTTGTAGCCAAGACATTGCTGAGGACAACAATTACAAATAAGGGGGGAAGTGTTACGTCCCCAAAATGAAAGGACATCTAGATGGGTGCCTGTAGTTAAAAGTGTCCGACCAAATATGAATTGGCCGCCCAGTGTGAACTCGGCCACCTCCTCATTTGTGCCTATAAATAGGACCCATGGGCCCATTTGTGGGATATCTCTCGCATGAGGCACTTGGACTCTTGGCCCTTTGGCAGAGCTGCGTCACCTGTATTGGTGGGGGGGCTTGTGGTATGGGACACCAGTCCCTCCAAGGTGGCTGCCCGCTTGGTTGTAGGCTCCCAGGCTCGGGGGTGAGCCCGTATTGGCTCTACGGCTCGGAGGTGAGTCTGATGTCCTCCCTTCTATCGTTTGTGAATATGGCTTGTGTCTTGTCTTGTCCAGCAGGGAGGATCCTGGAGGTTATAACAACTCCCCATCTCCTACTATGGCTACAATATTTGTTGACCTACCATTTCTATGGCACTTGCCCACTCAGAAGCAAGCACATCGGCTGATTTTCTTGTCTCATATGCATCATGGGATGATATGAAGTACATCTCACATTGGGAGTAAGCCATAAGTCCATGGATAGATCTCCACTCAGTGTTACTCCATCCATCCAGGAGCAAGGACACTCCACTTTTTTCACATGACTTTCGGATGTTCTCACATGCGGCTTCCACAAGTTTCTTTTCCTTGTCTAGTAGAGTCGTACGCAAACTCTCTGAAGCGGGAGGAACATATTGTGGTCCATATTCCCCTACTTTTTTCATCATCTCCGTGAAGTACGGTGATCTATGAACAAAAAGAGAATTTACATTATACAAATTGCAAATAGGTAGGTAAATTGAAAATTCTATTATGTCATATGAATTATGATTACTTATCAGGCTCCATTGAAAGGTATGTGGTCATGATAAGAAAACCTTGCCACTTCCATGTCAACCTCTTCCTTGAATTTGGGATTCTATTTATCATGAAGGGTTTGTTGATGATGTATACGTCCATATGGTGTGGAACTTACAGATGGCATATCCATATCTTTTGGTATGGAAGGAGGATGAGGTCGAGCCGTCATTGCCGATGAAGATGCCTCCTTGGAAACAAAGGTAGAAGTTCTCACAAATGAAGCGGGGTTGATTGGAGCTTGTGAAGCACGATAGGCATGCACATGGGCATCACTCACAACAAGTTTGTTGAGAAGTTCTTGCTTTTTCTCTGAAGTGATGGCATTACAAAACTTTACTTCATTGCCACTCTCATGAAGAAGA
>CM035426.1:172064861-172104861 GCA_020310875.1 Ceratopteris richardii
TGCACTGATTGCAAGCAATACGAATATGCCCACTGATGTGCAGGTACACATCCGAAGATAAAGCTGCACTTTGGCTCACTTGATTGTTGGGTGAAGGCTGCTGTTACCTTGAACATGCTTTGGAATGCATGTGGATAATTAGATTACATGGAGGGGTGGAAGGATAGGGGATCTCAGTCATCAGGGACATTGATCCCACTGTTTCCGAGTGTCAATGATATTGTGCTTGATTTCTACTTTCTAGAGGGTATGCAACACAATTCGGATGCTTTAACTGAGCTCGTTCATGATAGTTGATATTTCTTCAACGTTTTTAAAACCAAAGTTACTGTCTTTAGCAGTATTATTCATTGGATCAAGAGGACATCACCCACATTTTACGTATTTATAAGAGATGATGGAGAACAAGATGCATATGCTTATCTAGTCATCATTGGGCTAGTGTTTTCAATCAGGGAAGCTATAGAGTCTAGATGCTACCTCGGAAAAATGTGAGGTGTGTTAAAAGATTCAATGTCAAAAAGCTTGAACAGGACACCTCATTTTTTAATTGGCTGTGTTTCATTGGGTATAGATTTTGGGGTCGTCAATGGTGAAGAATTTTGATAGAGCTGCATGGGGAGGCCTGTGACATCCGCAATTGTCAGATGATTAGATTTAAAGCTTTGGCATGTCAGATTCAAGGCTGCTGCGGTGGTGATAGAATCACTGCATAAGCCCCTTCATATTTAGCATTTAGGATTTGGACAAGTTGCTTTCCTTCCAGATCTCCTCCAAGATACCATTTCTTATATTCACATAGGCAGAGATTCCATTGACCATGAATAGAGCCAAATGCATAGTGAAAGACATGGATAGAGCTGATCTTGGAGTTGGTCATGAAGATGGCTTTCTATGAACAACATCTTCTCCAAAATCTGGATTTTTCATTTTATTACTGAAAAATACTTCATTGTTCCATGTTTATTTCACCGTTAACAAGTGTGCGCATGCACGTGCGCGTGCGCGCACACACACACACACACACACACACACACACACACATACACATACACATACACACACACATACACATACACATACACATACACACACACACATACACACACATATACACACACATACACATACCCATACCCATACCCATACCCATACCCATTCACACATACACATCCACACACACACATACATATAAAGACAGACACATATATACAAATACACATACATATCTACATACACATACGCATACACATACACATATACACGTACACGTACACGTACACATGTACACACGTACACATGTACACACGTACACATGTACACACGTACACACGTACACACGTACACGTACACGTACACGTATACACGTACACACGTACACCTACACACACACACATACTCAGATACAGATACACATACACACACACATACACACATACACACATACACATACACACACACACACATACACACATACACATACACATACACACACATACACATACACATACACGTACACATACACATACACATACACATACACATACACATACACATACACATACACAGTTATTTTCCGACTCGTATGGAAAAAATACCATACTTCTATACCTGTATGCGTATGGTTGGAGTATGAAATTTTTCGTACCTCAAATTTTTCTCCTCCCTCATTGATTCGAGTTGAGGACAAATCCATAGTAATTTCATATTGTTTTTATGCAAATTCACTCTCATATACTATCCTCAATTACGCCCATACATATATACTACATCCTAAGCTACAGTAGCCAACAAAATTCTGATCTTTAATATTATATTATTATATATATGATACTTCAAATTTTCAATATCTTTTGTGCTAGACGTATGATATCACGTATGATATTTTTGAAAAGATTCCATACTTTTTCCATTCTTCCGTACCCGTACGCATTTGCCATATGGTTCACGTATGGAAAAACTATGTATACACATACACATACACATACACATACACATACACATACACATACACATACACATACACATATACACACACACACATAAACATACACAAACACACACACACACACTCACACACACACATACACATACGCATATATACACACACATATACACATACACACACATACACATACACATACACATACACATACACATACACATACACATACACATACACATACACATACACATACACATACACATACACATACACATACACATACACATACACATACACATACACACACACACACACATAGACATACACATACACATAGACATACACATACACATACACATACACATACACATACACATACACATAGACATACACATACACATACACATACACATACACATACACATACACATACACATACACATACACATACACATACACATACACATACACATACACATACACATACACATACACATACACATACACATACACATACACATACACACACACATGCACATGCACATGCACATCCACATGCACATACATATAGACAAACACATATACAAACACATACAGTTACACAAACACATACACATACATACACACACATGCATATATACCTACACAATCACACCCACACACATACACATACTCCAACCTACACATACACATACATAGACACATAAGCATGCGCACATGCTATCAACTATGCACTTCTTGTAATTCTTTCTATCTATTGTCTGCATTTGATCTATGCTTGATTATGGATGAGTTTTCTAGTCACTCTCAGAAGTGATAAAAACTTAGTTCGCAGAGCTTCTTGTGAGTTGATGCTCGATGCGTGTGTGCATTGTGGGGGGTGTGTGTGTGAAGATGAATTCATTCTTAGTTCTATACCTCTTTTTGAATCCTCCACATCTTCATCTTGCAAACATAGTTTATGTCCAGATTAGGAATCAAATCCATTAAATATGGCATCTCTTGAAGCATTTATTTTGTTGATAATGGGCTTATAAAATCTTTAATCTTTTTTTTTTTTTCCAAATATCCTAAAAAATGACACCTTGTTGTCCTAACATCAAGTTAACTCCTCAATTCATGCCTGACCTCTTCCATATCTATGTCTTGAATTCTTTCATGCATAGGACACTTGTTCCTTGTTGCTTTCACCTTTGCTTCTTCTATGGTTGAGTTCAATCGGGTTACCATAAGAGTGATTACTTGCTCACAATCATGAAGAGAATCCCGAACATACATTGTGGTTGTAAATGCCTTCCATTTCTTATCTTCTTTAAGTCAATTTAGTGTATGTGTTTCTAAATCATTATCTAGTGCACACCAATGGAGCAAGGTCGATTTGCGTCACCTTCAAAATGTAATAATTTAAAATTTGGCTCAAGGAATTTCTAAGGTTATTCAAGTCATTCTTGAGTAAAATCATTCTACTCCCATTTGAGATTGAGTATAACCTCTCCAAGCACTCCCATAATTTCTTAGGAGTGTCAAAAACTTGTATATGGCCAATCATTAGGTTTTCCACATGTTAGTAGAGGACGAGTATCACCCTCCAGCTCTCTCCTTCGATTTGCTAACTAGGTGAGCACTAGATTGTGCCCTCTAAATAAACTCGGCAAAATTTTGGGAGTATACTTATGATTATAAGATCATCGATATGTTGGAAATGGAGCCTTAACCTTAAAGCATATGAACCACTTCTTTTGTTGATACTTAGAGCATCATGATACAAGGAGCGAAGGAGAGGAACTCGTGCATTCAATTGAATTCGAATACCTCTCATATTGCTTTATTAGGGGAGCACTAGATTGTGCCCTTTGATTAGAGTTGACAAGATTGTGGAATATACTTATGATTATAAGATCATTGACATCTTGGAAGTGAAGCCCAAACCTTAAAGCATATGAACCACTTCTCTTGTTGATACTTAGAGCATCATGGTACAAGGAGCCAAGGAGAAGAACTCCCGCATTCAATTGAATTTGAATACCTCTCATATCGCTCTATCAATCATCTATCACATTTGGGTGTGATGGATCCTATTTTTTAGGAAAAGTGCATCCTACCTTTAAGGGAATCTTTTCCAAGTTATATAAGCACACCATGTACTTCTAATTTATAAGATCCCATATCTATTCGCACTTTACGAATTTGAATATGCTAGTAGTCCCTTGCTTGCTTAGTGATTTCTTCGATCTTTAGTTAGCCATATTTCACTCTCTAATTAGGCGCTCAAGGAGCTAGATAGCTTTGAGTATAGATCAGATCCTTTGTAAGAAAATAACAGCACAGCGGAATACACTAGTAGATAGACTTGAGAGAAAAATGCACACACAGATAGACGTAGACTGAGAGATAGAGAACTGAAATTCTTTGATTTCCAGGCACAATGCAGTTACAACGATGGTATTGTCCACCTGTGCGCTCCCAATGTGAAGCTTGATGACGATTTAGATAGACTCTAGATGAAGGGCTTACCAGTGCACAATGCTATATAAAGCTCAACCTAGGCCATGATTATATAGCTTTTACAAGGGCAATCGGTATAGATAAACATAGTTGGTAGATACACAATACTTGGTAAAATATAGAATCTGATAATATCTCCATGACCAGAAGTCCTACCATCTCGGCCCTACGGATTAGGGGGGATAGGCCCCTCGGACCTCGTAGAAGGGGGCAAGCCCCCTTTATAGTCCCCCCATTAAGGTTCTATGGGGAAATTGCACGATGCCATATGGCCTTCATTTTCACCTTGAATGGCAACCCAATGGCTTGGAAGCTTATGCCCTACCTAACCTAATCGTTAGGCTCACAGAGATCATCTATAACCATCAAAGGTCACACACAGACGTGATCTAACTTAGAAGTTAGGGTTCCACAAATGTTTGGGCTCTCACAATGGTTTCTCATAATGGGGGCCTTATAACTTAGAGCATCATGGATCATTTGTGGTCACTTGAGGGTGGAGTATTGAGCATGTCTAACACCCCCCCCTCAATGTCCACCCTATGGTGAACTACCTCTTTTGTCCAATCCCAAGCTTTGGAAAGTGTTGAAGAAGTTGCTCTCTCCCAAGAGCCTTTGTGAATAGCCTCGGTGAAGATATTTTCTCCCATTTCTTGAGTTGGACAATAGGTTATCTCTATGATCGCGTCCTCAATCAACTCACGCACATAGTGATACTAAATTTCTATGTGCATGGTACATGCATGGAAAACAAGATTCTTGGCAATGGCCATCTTCGAAGTTTCTCTCTCCCAAGAGCCTTTGTGACCAGCCTCGGTGAAGATATTTGCTTCCATTTCTTCAGTTGGACAATAGGTTATCTCTATGATTGCGTCCTCAATCAACTCACACACATAGTGATACTGAATTTCTATGTGCATGGTACATGCATGGAAAACAGGATTCTTGGCAATGGCCATGCAACTTTGGTTGTCACACTTCAACTTTGTAGCCTCGTGTCCTTGTATTCCTATTGTGTGATAGCCTATAGGATCCTCTTTATCCATGTTGCTTCACATGCTGCAACACATGCTACTTTGTACTCAACTTCAATAGAAGATAATGCTACAGTCGGTTGCTTCTTATTGATCCAAGAGAAAATCCCTGATCCTAAAGAAAAGAAATATCTAGAAATTGATTTTCTGGTATCAAAATCTCCTACCCAATCTAAGTCACAGTACTCCACCAGGAATAATACCATAATTGGTGGTTCCTTTCACATACCTGAGTATCCACATGCTTGCCTTCCAATGCATTTGACAAGGTTTATTAGAGAACATGTGTACTACTCCAGCAACATAAGAGATATCTAGTTTGCTATTGCACAAATAGATGAGACTTCCAACTAATTTCGTGTGTCTTCCAATATCCACAGGATGTGAAGTATCTTCAATCGATACTTTTGTGTTGACCTCCATAGATGTAGAAATCTCCTTGCAATCCTCCACGTCGAATGCCTTCAACATCTGTCTTGCATACTTTTGTTGAGAGATGAAAATCTTCCCTGGTTCTTGCCAAACTTCAAGGCCTAAGCAATAACGCATTAAGCCCAAAGTCTGTCATTTCAAATTTTGAACTCAGGGCATCTTTCATTTGTTGAAGAAGAGCATCATCATTTCTTGTAATCACAAGGTCACCTACAAAGAGTACAAGCACAATGGTCTTCCCTCCTCTCTTTGGAACATACAAGTTAGCATTAGAAGCACATATTTTGAAACCTAGATCCAAGAGATACTTATCTATTCGTTGCTACCATGCTTTAGGGGCTTGTTTCAGCCCATATAATGCCTTCTTGAGCTTACGTACCTTGTTCCCTGAATGGAAAGCCTCAAAACTTGGTGGCTGAGACACATACCTCCTCCTTGATGTCTCCATTCAAGAATGCTGATTTGACATCCATGTGATAGACTGGCCAACGCTTATGTGCAACCATAACTAGTACTACTCGGATAGTAGTCATCCCTGTACTCGAGGCAAATGATTCACAAAATTCAATGCCTTCACCTTGTGATTAGCCTTGTGTAACAAGTCTTGCTTTGTACTTTTCCAGCGCACCATGAGCCTTGTACTTTAGCTTCCAAACCCACTTGGTACCAATGAATTTACACTTAGGGGGTCGATCGACTAGCTCCCAAGTTCCATTCTTTATGATATTGTTGTATTCTGTTTGCATGGCAGCCCTTCAATTTGGATCGTGGAGTGCCTCTTCCACACAGATTGGTTCTTTTGCTTGTTCTTGAATGAGGAAGCCATCAGGGCCGTGTTTATAGTATGGGCACTTGCACGTCTTTATTCCTCTATTCTTTGTGATCACCTCGGTCCATCTGCAACTTGTTCTAGTGATTGTGGGATGGGCTTTGTAGAATCATGGAGCTTCCTCACCCAACGTGGCAATGGATTTTCCACTTTGGGTGATGATAGGTTGGTGACTTTCAGACTCATGATGTGAAGATGATGCTTCCTTCTCGTGTAGAAGCGATAGCTCTTGGGCTAGGTTCATAATGGATTGCCCCTTGGCTTGATGATAAAGTGGAAGCTCTCTTTTCCTCCTCCACTGCATGTGGCTGCTCCTCAAATACCACATCACAACTCACTATGATCTTCTTAGCCTCAAGGTCATAAAGCTTATAAGCCTTTTTATCTTCACCGTACCCTAGGAGGATACATTTGATGCTTTTTGGTTGAAGCTTGTTTCTCTCCCTACTTGGAACATGTACATAACATTCACTTTGAAATACTTTGAAATGGGAAACATAAGGATTATTACCAGTGTAGGCTTCTTGTGGAGTCTTTCCATCGTCGATTGAAGATGTAGATAGTAGTGTTGACAACCTTTGCCCAAAATTGATTAGGCAAACCTTTTCCCTTCAACATGCACCTTGTCATCTCCATGATTGTTTGATTTCGATGTTCTGCAAGACAGTTTTGTTGAGGGCTATGTGCCACTGTGAGTTGATGCTTGATTCCTTTAGTGTTGCATAAATCTTCAAACTCTGTTGTTGTGAACTCACCACCGTCGTCTGTCTTGAATTTCATCTTCTTCCCTCTTTCAGTTTCAACAAGCTAAAGCCATTCTTTAAACTTACCAAAAGCTTCAGCCTTATCGTGAAGGAAGTACAAACACATCTTCTTGCTATAGTCTTCGACAAGTAACATGAAGTAGGAAGATCCACCCAAGGCTTGTGTAGGAATTTTTTTGCACAAGTCAGCATGCATCAACTCTAGAGGATAGCTTGCTCTGTTCTTTCTTTCTTGTGGAAATGCCTTCCTCTTTTTCTTGCCTATCATGCAAGCTTCACATGGTTCCTTCATTTTTGCAATTCATGGTAGGTGTGTAACCATACCCCTGCAATGCATCTCCTTTAGTACAGGGCGTCCGATATGGCTGAATCTCTCATGCCATAGCTTGCTTGTGCCCACACTTGTAGTGGCTGTAAGAACACACAACTCATACATGTTTCTTCTTATGCCAATCCCAACAATGTTGTTGTTACTGTCCATAACGTTAGCTCCTGTCTTACTGAAAGATACTTGACGACCTTGAACAATAATAGAAGCTACCGCAAGGAGGTTTTGTTTGATTTGTGGAACATACAACACATTTGAAAGCTTTTTGACATCCCCATTAGAGTTAATGAAAGAAACCGTACGCTCGCCCTCTGCAGGACATCTTGAATTGTTGTCTACCTTTACTATGATGGGTTCCTTTAGAGGTTGTAAGGAATTGTAAAGTCTTTTTTGCTTGTCATGTGACGAGATGCACCACTGTCCAAAACCCATGAGTCATCTGTTCGTGGATCTTCAGTCGAGGAGCATACCTCCTCTATCATGACAAATGACTTAAGCTTTGTTTCTGCTGTGTTGGAAGACTCCTTGTCCTTCCCACCTTTTGAAGAGTCATTCTTCTCTTCTGCCTTCTTGATGCGACAGTCTTGGATTCTGTCTCCTTTCTTCTTGCAGTGGAAACACTCTCCCTTGAACTTCTTTTTGTTGTTCTTCTTTTTGTCTCCATCTTTTGAAGGGTCCACTTTGCCTCCTTTGGCATTTGCTGTGAACACAACATCTCCTTTGCTACCACCACTCCTTGCCTTGAGCCACAGTGCCTCCTCTATGAGTAAGGCACTAAATTCTTCAAAAGTTAGTGGTTGAGGTCTGATTTGAGTATTGAGAGCAATTACCAAACCATAAAACTTAGGTGGACAGATTCAAAGACAACACTGAGCTAGCTCCTCACTTGACTTTTGTACACTTGATCCCTCCATTTGATCTCATAGATTCTTTATGCAAGTGATAAACACATTTGCAGTCTCTCCATCAACATACCTTTCTGTCACTAGTTGATTCTCCAAGTTTTGAATTTGTGTTAGATTACGAGTTTCATATTGATTTTTCAATATGTTCCATGCTTCACACGCCTTGGTAGTATGCTGAATGAGAGTTAGAACTACATCAAGAGTACTTGTAACTAGAACACAGAGTGCATCTGCATTTCTACGTTTCCAAGCACGTAGAAGATTAGCCTTTGGAGAAATCATTCGACTAGGATTATTTGGATAACGTGTTTCTTAGGCCTCATGATCAATCCCAAGAACAGTCTCCAAAAGCTACTATGAATCAAGGATAGAAGTGATTTTAAACTTCCACATGGTGTAGTTGTACCATCAAGTTTACCTTCTGTGAAGGCTCGTCGTCGTATCTCCAATGTTGGGATGATTGACATCATTGCTGCTCCTATCTGTGCTCACCTACTCTTGTTGACGAACCACCTTGATTCCCAGTTGTAAATGATGACGTTGTCGTGATGATTCCACTAGTTCAAGTTTTTTGATGCTTATGAGGGATTCATGGAAAGCAGTGTTACTACTTGCATATCAAATCCTTGGGAATGCTTATGGAGATTTACACACTTCTCTACTCTATGTTTATAAGAGCACATTCTTTGGAAGCAAAGTTCGAAATTTTAAAATGATATGGAGATGATGGAGATAGAATCTAGAAGATCTAGGCTGAGCAAAACACACGAATGGTGGTCAAAGCAGGCGACCTTGGTAGTCTTGTCAATTTAGTGGGAGGAACAATCTGATGGTTAGTTAGGTATCTATGTAATTGAAGAGAGGTAACTCTTGTAAAGAACAAAAATCAGGATAACATCCACTAACGTTTGACAATTATTAATGACATAAATGCAATAAGCATATGGGTAATAAACTCTCGTATGAAGCGAAACTAGTGCACGATAATGGAAACACGCTTTGAGTTTAAGAGTAGATATTAATGTTGGCTGTTTTTAGTGATTTGCAGCAAGGGATGTATGTTAAGGACCTTGGTGATTATGGAAGCTACAACTTTTTTTTTTTTTTTTGAGAGTACAAGGAATTGGAAATACACACTCACACATCCAACCTCGTAAGGTAGAGGCACCCATCATGAGAATCTCATGGACATGTCCAGCCAGGACTTGAACTCAGGACATCCTCCTACAGCTTCAAGGCGTCAGCCACTAGGCTACGCGGCTAGGATGAAGCTACAACTTGTTTGAGCATCACACTCGTTAAGAACTCAAGTACTTTGGACTTACAAATGCAATGATTCATGAACAAGAGTGCAAAATTCCAAATCAGGGTGAAAATGCTTATATCGGTGTATTCAAGCTATGCCTTTTGAGTTTGGTGGCGGGAACAGTTTAGGTAGACAGAGCTGTTTTAGCGGCATGTAAGCCCCGAAGTCGAATGGTTGAGAAGTTGAGTGCTGAACTCGTGGAAGGGGAGCAACGGCTTCACATAGGAAGGGAGAGAAAATGGACTTCGTTTTCTTGTTGCCTCCTCTTCTGGCGGGCAACAGGGAGTGAGACCCTTTATCATCTGCGGAAGGTTGACAATTCGCTCTTCAACTCCAACAATGTTGAACACCTTCTGATGGCAACAATGAATGCTTGGCGAGATTTACGAGAACTGCAGCAGTGACGGGAAGCAGTAGTGATGGCTTTATATTGAGCCAATGTAGTGTGATGAAAAAGATAACAAGCACCCCAGGCTCGCTTGGCGACTCGCACCGGCCCGTCGGTAGGGTGTCTTGCTTGAGTGTTTGTTCACTTGCTTGAAAGCACAAAGTCACTTGTTGAATGAAAAACTTGCTTGCATTAGAAAGAGAACGATTACAAAAAGAACGGCCTAAGCCGGCCCGCATTGAGCGTCGCGGGTAAACGCATTACAATGAGCCGGCCCACGTTAAGCGTCACGGGCAAACGCGTACAACGGTCCCTCGATGATACAACGACGCTTTCGAGAGGTGCGTGAGGAGGGGACTAGCACGAAGGCTACCGCACATTGAGCACAAGGATCACTTGGTTCGCTTGGGTCACTTGGATCGGAGGCTCACTATGTCCCCCTATAAGTACTTGCAATTTGGCGCCGGTCGGCAGACCACACAAGCACCAATAGGGGCTAGATAGAAATACAGGAAGGGGGGGGGCTCTTGCCCACGGGTTGTCACATATTCTCCCCCGCTTTGAAGAGCTTTGCGTCCTCGTAAAGCTAAGGTATTCGCGCCTGGGATGTTGAAGGATGAGTCGTTTCATACGCCTCAATCAGGGCTTGGGCTGTCGGAGGCATGCTGTTCTTACTTACCCATGTTGCTTCTTTGAGGGGTCTTCCACGCCACTTGACCAAAAACTGAGTGCTATTGTCCTTAAGTATCAACTCTGCTTGTCTTTGTTCAATTGGATCTTCCACCAAAGTGACTTGACGTCCGAAACGAGTATCAGGGCGGAGTTGTGGATATGAATTTCGGGTGGAAGATCAAGCTAATATGTAACTTGATTGAACCGATGACGAATCCTGTACGGCCCATAGTACCTGTGATTAAACTTTGGAGTGAAATTTCTTAGCAAAATGATATTTTTGGCATTCACGAGGACTAAGTCCCCCACTTGATAGAGTGGAGCTTCTGTTCTATTCTGATTAGCAATCCTAACCATCCGTTCTTTGCTTTTTATGAGAGCTTCCTTTGCTTGACGAAGCTTGGACTGCCAATCTCTTAAAAAGTTCCCACATTCACGATCTGCTAGCACTAGCACCTCATCTGACATGAGTGCCATGGGTGTGATTACACTTTTGCCGGTAGCCACTTCAAACGGCGACATGGATGTACTGGAATGGATGGAGCTGTTATAATGGAATTCTAAAATGTCTAAGTGTTTGGCCCAATCCTTCTGGTCTGCTTGTACATAACTCCTCAAGTAATTTTCTACTGTTTGATTGATTCTTTCTGTTTGCCCATCTGTCTCGGGATGATATGCCGATGAAAATCTAAGTTGCGTACCCAAAATTGAGAATAACTCGCGCCATAAATCGCTCATAAATCTTGTATCCCGATCTGAGACAATAGCCAACGGAAGGCCATGATATTTGAAGACCTTCTGAAAAAACGTTTGTGCTACCACCTTTGCCGGCATGGGTGGCTTCATAGGTATGAAGTGCGCTTGCTTTGAAAAATAATCTACCACTGCAAGAATTGCATTGTGTCCATCTGACGTTGGCAAATCCGTTATGAAATCCATACTTACCATGTCCCACGGTCTGTTCGGGACGGGCATGGGCTGAAGTAGGCCTGCCGGTTTGACCTTCTATTGTCTCACTAATTGGCAGGTTGGGCACGTTTGGACATACTCAATCACGTCTTCTTTCATCTTCGGCCAAAATACATGCTCCTTTAAATGTTTGTAACTTCTTCGTTGTCCTCCATGTCTGGCCACTTGACAATCGTGTGCTTCCCATAAAAGCATTCTCTGTAGTTCTGCATTATCTAGTATATAAATCCTTCCCTTTCTATATAACATGTTGTTCATAATTGTGTATTTCCCTTTATAGTCTAAGCCCGAGTGTACATCTTTGACGATCCTCTGTATTTCCGGATCCGTTTGTTGCAATTTTCGAATTTGATCTTTCGTCTTACTCTCGGCCATGGAAATCGCGGCCAGAGTCGGTCTTCTACTCAGGGCGTCTGGCATGAAGTTTTGCTTACCTGGTTTGTGAATTATGTCTATGTCAAATTCAGCCAAGAAATCTTGCCACCTTGCTTGCTTGGGAGATAACTTAGGCTGAGTACAAAAATATTTGAGTGAAATATTATCGGTGTAGATCTTCGTGTGTTTATCTTGCACATAGTGACGCCACTTTCACAAACAGTGGATCACCGCGAGCATCTCCTTCTCGTGAGTACTCCATCTTAACTCTGTACCTGAAAACTTGTGTGACTCGTAAGCCACAGGGTGTCCTTCCTGCATAAGGACCCCTCCAATTGCTAATCCTGATGCATCTGTATGGATCTCGAACTCTTTGTCAAACTATGGAAACTTCAATACAGGAGCTTCACACATCACCTGTTTGAGTTGCTCAAAGGCGTCTTGTTCCTTAGGTCCCCACACAAAGCAACCCTTTCCTTTAGTTAACTCTATGAGCGGAGCAGCCACTTTACTGAAATCTTTTATGAATTTTCTTGGAAACTGGCAGAAACCTATGAATTCTCTTACTTCTCTCACTGTTCGTAGCGGAGCCCATTGACGCACGGCGGTGATTTTGTGAGGATCTATCATCATCCCTTTATCTGAGACTATGAAACCGAGAAATTCAACTGATGTCATGGCAAATTCACATTTCTCTGGTTTTGCATATAGTTGCCTTTCTCTTAAACGTTGAAGTACGACTCTCACATGATCTAAATGTTCTTCAAGAGTACGGCTGTATATCAATAAATCGTCTATATAAATGATCAGGAACTCATCTAGCATGTCCCTGAATCCATCGCTAATCTCTCGACAGAACGTGCCTGGTGCGCCTGTGAGCCCGAAAGCCATAACTAACCATTCATAACTGCCATAGCGTGTTCTGAATGCTGTCTTTTCAATATCCTGCTCTGCTATGCGAATCTGATGATAACGGACCTTAGATCTATTCGTGTAAAAAATTTTGCCTGGCCTAACCGGTCCATCAACTCATCCATGACTGGCACTGGATACTTTGTTTTCACTGTAATTTTATTCAAGGCCCGATAATCCACACATAACTGCATGCTGCCATCTTTCTTCTTGACCAATAGGACAGGAGCACCGTAGGGTGAACTACTGGGTCGATTGAAGCCTTGTTGTTCCAGTTCTCCTAATTGCCTTTTCAACTCTTTCAGATCCGTTTCATTCATTCTATAGAGTGCTTTGGCCAGTGGAGCTTGGCCTGACATTACTTCAATCTTATGTTGGACTTGCCTAAGTGGTGGCAGCCCGCTTGGTAACTGACTTGGTAGGACATCTTCAAATTCTTTTAGTACTTCATGTACTCTTTGATCGCCAACCTTCATCCTGTCGTTTTTCCTTTCTTCTAAGTCAATGGTGTTACATTTTATCAGGCACAAATGGGCCTCAGCCCCTTGCTTCATTGCTTTTTCTACTTGTTTGGCCGTCAATGGCCCTTGTGTTGGCTGTCTTTTCTCTGCTCTTGTTATTGTGGCTACTGATTTCATTTTTCCTGCTGGTAAATTCACTGCCTTGTTCCCTTTATTTTGACTACTGGATGGCACACTCTCTTGACGCATAGGTGCCTTTCCTTTTCTCTGTTTGTCCAACTCCTCTTTGGATGTGGGAGGAGCGACGGCCTTGTGTTTCACTTCTTGCGACTTTGATCCTGGGTTCTCTATCACTTCTGACTTGCCTTGTGGCTCTTTACTTCCATCTGGGATCCTTTTCGGAACTCTATGACAATCTACGACCACTACGTTGCCTTGCATGTCAAGCAGGAGTTTATCAATCCCCTTACCTAACATGCTCACCATATAACGGTCCATGAAAGATAGTCCCACTATTACATCGAACGATTCCAATGGCACTACTAGAAAGTCCAGCTTTGCCGACCACTCCCCCACTGTCATGCAGACGTTGAGGACAATCTTTACATTATCATCCCGACCTTGAGCGAAAGTGACTGACATTTCGGGAAGTTTACTCAAGGCCAACTGCAAATTTGCTGCACATTGTGGCGACATGAAGTTATGCGTCGCACCTGAATCAACTAGTACTGCTTTTCTTTTGTTCCCAAAAGTTCCTCAGAAGTACATGTTCTGTATCATTCATAATGTCATCGAGAAGCACCTTGGCATTGCTGCCACAGTACCTACAAGAGGCGCATTGTTACTCGCTTGTACTTCTTCTTCGTTGTCATCTAACTCTGTCAGGACCACATTCGTGTTACGTCTTTGTGGCTCTTCTTCTACTTGAGCCATTTGCACTCGCGTTTGATTGTTATTGCGCATGCATTGATGCATCCAATGATTCCCACGGCATACTCTACAAAACAGCCGGGGATCATTCCGTTGCCATTGGGGCGCTGGCAACGCCCTCTGTTGATTATTTCCAAAATTGTTTGTATTTCTTTGTACTTGAGCATTGCCCGTATTCTGAGTTATGGCCGGGCGGGTGTTTGTGTTAGTGTTTCCCGCACCCTGCTGATTCCTTCGTGGTGATACGTTGTCCGTTTTGCGCATGCTTTGAGCCCTTCGGTTGCTCTCAGCATCTTGGTACCTTTCCGCCATGACAATCGCGTCCTCCTATGTGTTAGGCGATTGCTTTTCTATCTCGCGTCTTGTCCAAACGCTACACCCGTATAGGAACCCATGCAGCCGATCGAGATCATGCATCTTCGTTATCTGCAACATGAGCCTTCTATACTTGCTTATGTATTCAGACAACGGGCCTTCTTGTTTGAGGCCCCTCCACTCGTCCCTGAGTTTGAAGGATTCATTTTGAGGGATGAAGTACTCCTCAAATGCCGCCTTGAAGTCCTTCCATGACGTGAATTCCTCCCTTGATGACTCTGCCAAGAACCATGCATCGGCGTCGTCTGCCAGGAAGGATGCGGCGATTTTTACCCAGTGTCGTTTGCCCACCCTTTGTAGGTCAAGGTATTGCTCCATGTCTCGTAGCCATTTGGAGACTGCGAGAGAGTTGCGTCTACCCCGAAACTTTTCTGGTGGACATGGCTTGAACTTTCCATAGGAATCCGAGTCGCTCCCATCGTCAGAGGAGGAGACGGGCCGACGTCGCCGTGTATGTGGCCGACGGCCCTGCCGGGATGTTCGTCCCGAGGTCTCACCCTCTTGTGCCTCTGGTTGCTTCCCCGTATCCTTATTCTTATCTCCTTTCAGTTCCACCTGACTTTTGAGGAGCTGTGCTAAGTCGGCAATGGTGGACTCAAGACGGCCCATGCGGTGTTCTTGAGCCACCATCCAGTCTAGCGGCACGTCCTCTTTATCTTTTTCCATCGTCCCAAAATCATAATTTCGTGTGACGGGAGGCGGGGTATGAGGTCGTTTCCCCTTGTTCCTTCGTCTTTCTTTTCCCGTTTCTTTGTGGCCGCCACCACGCGGCTCCACGTCGCTGAGAAAGACATCGTTACCTTCACCCTCCATCACGGTGTACTAAGTAGGACGTTGAGACGCGGTCCCCAGCACTGGTGTGACAACCGATCCGTCCTCTTTTCCAAGGCCGCTTGGATCGAGCAAGGCTCTGATACCAACTGTGATGAAAAAGATAACAAGCACCCCGGGCTCGCTCGGCGACTCGCACCGGCCCGTCGGTAGGGTGTCTTGCTTGAGTGTTTGTTCACTTGCTTGAAAGCACAAAGTCACTTGTTGAATAAAAAACTTGCTTGCATTAGAAAGAGAACGATTACAGAAAGAACGGCCTAAGCCGGCCCGCGTTGAGCGTCGCGGGTAAACGCGTTACAATGAGCCGGCCCGCGTTAAGCGTCGCGGGCAAACGCGTACAATGGCCCCTCGATGGCACAACGGCGCTTTCGAGAGGTGCGTGCGGAGGGGACTAGCACGAAGGCTACTGCACGTTGAGCGCAAGGATCACTTGGTTCGCTTGGGTCACTTGGGTCGGAGGCTCACTATGTCCCCCTATAAGTACTTGCAATTTGGCGCCGGTCGGCAAACCACACAAGCACCAACAGGGGCTAGATAGAAATACAGGAAGGGGGGGGCTCTTGCCCATGGGTTGTCACATGTAGTCTATAAGCTTTTTATTTGCATTATACTCCGATGCCATTCGTCTTCTTTGCTTAATACCTGTAAGGCCTTTTGTTCCTCTTTCTTTTCCTATAACACATATGACAACTATTATATAGAATATCCGTGATTCTTCATGTTGTCATCATCGATCGCACTATATCCAAGCTTTGCATATACACTTGTTGCCAATGATTGCGAAAGTTTCCCATGATTATGGGAGTTGCTTATGACAGTTTGTGGGCATTATGGATTATCTGTTCCATTGCATTATTGATTACAGGCATTAATTTACTATTACTTTTTGAAAGAGGTTAATGGAATACTTTTGTGCATTTACTATATACAATGATCTCCATAGAAAAGATTCTTTCACAGATCACCATAGAAAAGAGCACATAACATGTACGAGAGTGTCCGTATCGCTTGCATGGCAATTTTTCTGTTTCAACCATGTGTCTTAATACTCCAATGTGTCATTTTTGTTATTGCAATAGGACGGACAGATGAATGTTATACAGTATCATGCGAAGTTTTCTTTTTTTTTTTTGCGCTTGCAGAGTAATTGATGTGACAATAAAAAACAGCATTTATCATCAGACATAGTTGATTGTTTTGATGAGTTTTACGTAAAACATGGGGTTCATGTGTTGATGGAAATTACAGATAACGTGAATGTTGATCATACGATTTTTTGTTTATGATTTTCATGTAGCACTTGAATAACAGAGATCGTAATCCATATGTTTTAAGTAAAACATATGTTTGAGTGTTTTTGCACAAGCGAGAGACGTGACATTCGAATTTCAGTTTTTTGCTTGAAGATAGATATTCACACTTGTTGATATGAGCTTGATTCGAATGCTTCCTATCACGAAGCTCATGGTCCTTCAAACATTAACTATATGTCAATTGGTTGAAAGAGATGGATCTAATGCCTGATGATCTAAATAAGGTATCTGTTCAATGCCTTTCGATGCTTTTGACGTCAATGCTTTTGAAAGTGCAGTGTCTGCCTAAAGCGTCAATTTATCATCATCCTCTATTTGACTGCATGCGTATGACTTCGTGGTTTTGTGTCTTCCGATTTGAACACGGTCTCAGGAGGAGCTGTGGAGAATGAGTGTCAGTTCAAATGCCTTAAAACTTAAAGCAGTGGAGTAGTTTGAAGCGAGACTATACTTTGAGATTGTTGAGACGTATCATGGGCTGAACTTCGAACTATCGTACATTCGTTTTGAACCTCTTTTGCTTACATGACTTAAGCCTATTGATGTAAGAATTAAGGATTGGATCTGCTTGGATTCGAGTTCCTAAATTTTTTTTTGGAAAAGAGAAGTACAAACATATAATTTCTTGCCATAACGTATTTGGATGAGGCTTTTAATGTTAAGTAATCACCGCTTTGATTTTACATCACCATCACTTGAGCCGTTTAGAAGCACCCTGCGTGTGTCGCCACTAGAACATTGATGGTTGCCTTAATCCACCAGCGGGAGCCCTTTCGCGTCGACATTGGTGAACTTGACATGAAAAACCACAGCCCTCGGCGACTCAAGTGATTGCTTTGAGTTCACTTTGATCTTCAATTTGAGTTGATTTTGAGTTCACTTTGAAGTTGAGCTTGAGATAGCTTTTAGAGAGAGAGACTTGAGGTTGAGAGTTTGAGAGCAAATATTGACTATGATTGATGCCTTGAATTTTTACCAAGAATTGATTGAAATGGAAGCTTGAGGTCTAGATCCGGGAACCTTGAGAGGCATACTTCAAGTGTTGACCGAATCCCAGAGGATTGCCACAAATAGTGATGGAGTGATGCGAGCCCTAGAGGCAATTTCCAAAGAGTATGGATTCTTTAATGGATGAGACATAACCAAGTTCTTGCAATTCTATGATACTAAAATGGACTTCTATGGTGTGAGTGCTTCAATGAAGCTTAGTGAATTTGCAAGTATTATAATGCCCGGTGTTAAACCTAGCACTTATGCTCTTCAAGAGCGATCCTACACATGGAGTGAATTTAAGAATCTACTTAGAGAAGAGTATTACCTAGAGGACTTAGTCATGCCCACATGACATACATATAGAGAGTGGGTGGCTATTTTAAATAAAGGTATTGAAGAGATTGAGCTACTTTGAGAATTTGAAGAGCAATTTAACCAATTGAGCCATAGATATCAAATTGCATTAGAACATGAAGAAGTAGAGCTCTTCATTAAGAGTGTAGATTTTGGTTTGCTCTTTGAGCTAGGTGACTTATTGGATGATTTGATTGAGCTAACAGGATTGACCAGAGAATGGAGTAGAGTGCATAAGGTTGTATTGATACTCTTGGGATGCAAGAGATGGAGGTTTGAGTAGACTGAAAGATAGATCTGAGTATACTCAGATGTTACTAATGCCTACTCCAAGACATCTAGTTTATATGAATGAGATTGTGAAGGATGAAAATGACCATGGAGTTAAACTTGTGTCCCTTAACCAATCCCATCAGTCTAGAGTGGATCTAGAGTATACAATAGTTGAGGATGAGAAGATAAGAGAGGAGTTGTATGAGGACTTGGATGAAGAAACTATTTCTACGGCTAGAGACGAAGAGATATGTCAGGGTGAGATTAGTAAAGATGATGAAATATTACAAAGCAAGTTTTATGATGTGCTTTTTGTGTGCATGCATCAAATTAATAAAGATATTAAAAAAGAGCAAGATGTTGAGTTGATTGAAGAGCAAAATGATGTATGGGAAGAAAATTCAAGTTAGTCATATGATGAGTCAAACTTGAGTGATGTTGAGAGCTTGAGTGATTTGAGTTTTGAAGTAGTTAGTGAAGTAGGTGTCAAGGCTTTCTGCGATGAGGAAAGTAGGGAATTGGTCACTAACACCTTACGAGTTGAGGATATTCTCGTTGATTCTCCTCAAGAAGTAGGAGGAGGTGAGAGACATGAGATTGATTTAGAGAAGTAATAAAATCATGATGATGTTTATCCCGAGCATAATCTTTTGCATTAAAAGCAAAGGGCAATGAGGCCTAATCATTTTATGCAAGAAAAGGAAGAGGCAAAGAAAGAAATCAAGGTAGAGGTAGAGAAAAACAAGGAAGAGGAGAAAATGGAGACTTTGATCAAGAGCACGAGGAAGGGGGAAGTCTAAAGAAAGAGGAGGGTAAAATTAAACTCGAGACAACACAGATGGATGCTACATATGTGGCAAGTATGGCCACTATGCAAGAGATTGCTATCAAATGTTGGTGCAGACCAATCACCAATTGAAGATTTGAAGCAAAGAAGATGGATATATTCACAGAGTAAAAGACATGTACACATATGTACATTAGTTAAGACATAGGTTACATATACTTATGCTTTGATAAAAAGTTTGTACATAATTGCCTATATATACTTTTGAAAAATGTCGGGGCAAGTGGAGAAGACAAGGAGAGACAATAGGAGATCATGAGATTTGTGTATTGAGAAGTAGAAAATGTCATTAGACATGTGTGAAGTGAGTTGAACTCTCCATCCTCACTCAGTTGTAATTTCTGAGAAATAGAAGGAAAAATTGCGCCCGATGTTTCTGTGTTTTCTCCCTGTGTGATAGATCTTTTGTGAATTCCTTTTGGAGATATCTAAGTCCATAGTTAATCAGTCTATGGCTAAAGTTTGAGAGTCTAATTGTGATCAGGCTAAGAGAATCGTGTGTAGGAACATTTACATGTGAGAAAGTACTCACTGGTTCCTGAAACAGGCGCAAATTTCGATCTTAATGATTTGATCATTTCTCACTCCACAGTTTAAAGTTTTGTGCAAGTAAGCACTTAATATTTAAGTTGGAAGGTAAGCTACTTGTGGCTAGAAGCATTTGCTTAAACGGGTTTTATACTGAGAGAATTGAAGTTAAGAAGTTAGGGGTGTCCAAATCGACTTCTCAGAAGTGCAGATTTAGACATAGCTGACTTGGTAAGTAGATTTCTCAATATCTACTTAATCTTTTGGAGTGATTTGACTTGGAGAAGGTGCGCAATCTTAGGCGACACCTTGTGCAAAGTTTCATAAAAAACTTTACACATTTACTCAGTCAATGAGCAAGATCTATGCAACAGATTTTCTGAGGAAATTCCTTCTTCACAGTTTAGTCAAGAAATTGATATTTGGTCATTGATAGTTTAAATTGGTGAAGATTTTGACTTACTCTTGATATAGAGGTGTTCTAAATTCAAGAGTAGGTTGTTCTTTTGGAGATTAACACTCTCCATCAGTGGTATCAGAGCAGGAAACATCAAAATCAAGGAAAGGAGGATCCCGACTGCTGCAGATTCAAGAAATTCAACAATTGAAGAACTAAAAGGTGAAAGCTTGAAGGCAAAGCCTGAGGAGGAGACCATACGACATCAAGAAAGACAAAAGGACTCTAATTTGAAGTAAAGGTACATATATTGTTCATAAAGCTTGAAGATTTCAATACACAGGTGGACACAAGATGGGAGATTCTCTACAGATAGAGAAATTGGATAGGGAAAACTATCCTGCATGGTCAATGAGGATGGAAGCTCATCTTATGAGCAAAGATTTAATAGCTTATATCACAGGAGAAGAAGAGAAGCCACAGTTCAGAGATCCTAGTGTTCCAACTAGGGAAGAGTTAGCAGATTTGAAAAATTGGATGAAGAAAGATGCTCAAGCTAGGAGCATTATATATATGGCAGTCAATGATTACTTGTTACCTCATATTCGAGGTCTTGAAAGTGCAACTGATATTTGGAATGCTTTGGAGGAGCATTTCCAGAATACTACTAAGTCAAGGAAGGCATCCTTATGGGCAGAGTTTACCACCTTTAAGAAGAAGGCTTCTCAATCCATTTCAGACTATGTGACAAGAATGAAAGATATTGCAGATGCTTTAGGAGCTGTTGATGAAGACATTGAGGAGGATAAATTGGTAAGGCAAATTCTTACAGGTTTAAGAGGTGATGACAAATGGAAGCCATTCATTTTATCTACAGAATTATCACTTGATCATTTCACTCCTGATTTAAATCAGTTGCTAGGTCATATGCTAACATTTGAGCAGGATGTTAAAGGAGATGGTGACAAAAGTACAGGTCATGCAATGTACTCAAAGGACAAGAAGAAAGCTAACAAAGGAAAGCAACAATCAGGTGAAGAAGAAGGCACAACTAGTCAAGCCAACTTCCTAAGAGGTAGAGGAGGTGGCAAAGGTAGAGGAAGAGGCAGAAACAACAAAGATGGAGGCAAAGCTTGTTGGATTTGTGGTAAGACAAATCACTTAGCTAATGATTGTTGGCACAATACTCAGAGTAATAATGGATATAGTCAAAATTATAATGCAAGAGGAAGAGGAGGCAGAAATCAAAGAGGTAATTTCAGAGGCAGAGGTAGTAGGGGTTACTTTGGAAGAAATGCAGGTAGAGGTTTCCAAAGTCAACAATATAACAACACCTACTACAATTATGCTTCAGATCAAAAGGAAGATTCAACATTGATAATGAATGCAACTTGTGAAAGGCAGAGTGAAGATCAAAGAGTCTTCTACATTGATTCAGGGTGTAGTAATCACCTGAGTGGTAATATAGCCTTGATGACTGATTTGGAGAATAAGGTATCTAATCATGTTGTTCAAACAGGTGGCAACACAAAGCACAATGTGAAGTCAATTGGATCAGTGAAGGCCAAGGATGGTAGCACCTTATTGAGTAAGGTCTTGTATGTTCCTACAATTCCTAAGAATTTGATAAGTGTAGGACAAATTGTGGAAAAAGGTTATGAAGTAAGGTTCACTAATGAAGGAGTGTTTGTGGAAGACCCTAGCAATGGGTATAAACAAATTGTTTCAGGGAAGAAAGAAGGAAGATTGTTCACATTGAAGATTCAAGGTAATATTGGTCATGCCATGTTCACATATGGAGGACATAAGATCTCTGAGTTAGATCTTTGGCACAAGAGGCTTGGACATTTCAATGAAAGAGGTATTAAAGACATGATTAACAATGGTTCAGTGCTTGGTTTGCCTAATGTTGCAGGTCAACATATGACATACAGATGTGAGGCATGTCAATTAGGTAAGGCTCATAAGCAACCCTATTCTAAGCATGGTTTTGTGTACTCAGAGAAGCTTGAGTTGGTACATACAGATGTGTGGGGACCATCAAAGGATTTCAGTATAAATGGGTCAAGGTATTATGTGATTTATGTTGATGATGCTACTAGATGGATCACTATTTATGTGATCAAAGATAAGTCAGAAGTGTTTAATACATTTAAACACTATCATGCATATGCAGAAAGAATTACAGGATATAAGTTGAAAAGACTAAGGTCAGATGGAGGGGGAGAGTATTTCTCTAATGAATTCAGTAATTACTTGTGGGATGCAGGTATAAAAAGAGAAGTTACTTGCAGGTACTCTCCTCAACAAAATGGTGTAGCAGAAAGGAGAAATAGGACTCTTGTTGAGTTTGCAAGGTCCATGATGAAGGAGAAAAATTGCCCTAATTATTTGTGGGCTGAGGCTGTAAATACAGCTACTTATTTGGTCAATAGGTTACCATGTAAAGCTTTGCAGGGAATGACACCTTATGAGGCATGGTGGGGTAAGAGACCTACACTAGACCATTGCAAAGTATTTGGATGTTTGGCCTATGCATATGTGCCATCACAATTAAGGCACAAATTGGAACCTAAAGCTGAAAAATATGTGTTTATTGGTTATGATGATAAGCAGATGGGATACAGGTTGTGGAATCCATCCAGAAAACATTTTCTTGTATCAAAAGATGTTACATTTGATGAGCAAGGTACTTGGTATGCAGGTACTATCAATATTAATACAGATGATGAAGAGATTGTGAGCCAAAGGAAAGGTAAGTCAAAGGTTCAAATAATTGATGAAGAAGAAAATAATGAAGTGCAGGTTGAAGTGGAAGAAACACCAAGATTTGATCCTGAATATGAAGAACAAGAAACCTCAAGAAGTGGAGAACTTAGGAGGTCTACAAGGAACAAATGGCAACCTACAAGGTATAGCTATGATACTTCATTTCTGGCTACCAAAGATTATGCTTACATGATTAAAACAGATGAAGACCCTTCTACATATGAAGAGGCAAAAGGTAAAGAAAATTGGGAGAAAGCTATGCAGGAAGAATATGATGCATTGTTGGAGAATCAAACATGGGATTTGGTTCCAAAGCCAAATAGCCAGAAGATCATTGGATGTAAGTGGGTTTATAAGACAAAAAGATTTGCAGATGGAAGTGTGTCTAGGTACAAAGCTAGACTTGTTGTCAAAGGGTTTGCTCAGACATATGGTGTTGACTATGATGAGACTTATAGTCCTGTGGCAAAGATGACAACCATCAGGACACTTATAGCAATTGCTGCATGCAAAGGTTGGAAATTATGTCAATTAGATGTGAAGAATGCTTTTTTGAATGGTTATATTTCAGGTGATGTGTTCATGGAGCAACCTCAAGGGTTCAGAGATAAAAGATATCCAGATCATGTGTGCAAGCTCAAGAGAGCTTTGTATGGCTTGAAGCAGGCCCCAAGGGCATGGAATTATAGACTTGTAAAGTTCTTGAAAGAACTTGGATTTCAGGTGTCTAAAGCAGATAGTAGCTTGCTTGTCAAAGCAAGTGATAATGGTTTCATATACATGTGCATATATGTTGATGATATAATCCTTACAGGTACAGATGAGGAAGGAATACAAAGACTAAAGAAGCAAATGGAAAAGGAGTTCAAAATAAGTGACTTGGGAGACTTGTCATACTTCTTGGGCATGGAGATTACATATACCCAACATGGAGTATTTGTGACCCAAGAAAGGTATTTGAAGAACTTGTTAATCAAGTTTAAAATGGATGATTGCAGGGTAGCACCTACACCAATGGAGGTGAATCACAAATTGAGTAAATTTGGAGGTGAAGAATTTAAGGACATGAGACAATATCAGAGTTTGGTTGGTAGTCTTATCTATGCTACTTTAACTAGACCTGATTTATCATATGCAGTAGGGGTTTTGTCTCAATTTATGCATTGTCCTAGGAAAGAGCATTGGATTGCAGGTCAAAGAGTGTTGAGATACATTAAGGGTACACTCAAAGAAGGTTTGTATTATGGGTTCACATCAGATACAAACATCAAGATCTATAGTGATGCAGATTGGGCAGGTAATCCAGATGATAGAAGATCAACCTATGGATACATGTGCTATGTGGGAGATAAGTTAATCTCTTGGTGCTCAAAGAAGCAACATACAGTTGCTTTGTCATCTACAGAAGCAGAGTACAAAGGCATGGTTGAAGCAGCAAAAGAAGTGATTTGGCTTAAGACTCTCATGAAGAGTTTTGATACTATACAGAGCATACCTATCATTTATAGTGATAACATGAGTTCATTATATCTAGCTGCTAATCCTGTTTTTCATGCTAGGACTAAACATATTGAGATACAGTATCACTTTCTAAGAGAGAAGGTGATGGATAAGGAGATTGAAGTCATACATACTTCAACAAAAGATCAGATAGCTGATATGCTTACAAAGAGCTTGGATGGACCAAAGCTACAGAAGTTTAAAGACATGGCAGGTATAAAGAAGATAAGAGAAACCTCAATTGATGATTGAGGGGGAGCTGTTGGTGCAGACCAATCACCAATTGAAGATTTGAAGTAAAGAAGATGGATATATTCACAGAGTAAAAGACATGTACACATATGTACATTAGTTAAGACATAGGTTACATATACTTATGCTTTGATAAAAAGTTTGTACATAATTGCCTATATATACTTTTGAAAAATGTCGGGGCAAGTGGAGAAGACAAGGAGAGACAATAGGAGATCATGAGATTTGTGTATTGAGAAGTAGAAAATGTCATTAGACATGTGTGAAGTGAGTTGAATTCTCCATCCTCACTCAGTTGTAATTTCTGAGAAATAGAAGGAAAAATTGCGCCCGATGTTTTTGTGTTTTCTCCCTGTGTGATAGATCTTTTGTGAATTCCTTTTGGAGATATCTAAGTCCATAGTTAATCAATCTATGGCTAGAGTTTGAGAGTCTAATTGTGATCAGGCTAAGAGAATTGTGTGTAGGAACATTTACATGTGAGAAAGTACTCACTGGTTCCTGAAACAGGTGCAAATTTTGATCTTAATGATTTGATCATTTCTCACTCCACAGTTTAAAGTTTTGTGCAAGTAAGCACTTAATCTTTAAGTTGGAAGGTAAGCTACTCGTGGCTAGAAGCATTTGCTTAAACGGGTTTTATACTGAGAGAATTGAAGTTAAGAAGTTAGGGGTGTCCAAATCGACTTCTCAAAAGTGCAGATTTAGACATAGCTGACTTGGTAAGTAGATTTCTCAATATCTACTTAATCTTTTGGAGTGATTTGACTTGGAGAAGGTGCGCAATCTTTAGGCGACACCTTGTGCAAAGTTTCATAAAAAACTTTACACATTTACTCAGTCAATGAGCAAGATCTATGCAGCAGATTTTCTGAGGAAATTCCTTCTTCACAGTTTAGTCAAGAAATTGATATTTGGTCATTGATAGTTTAAATTGGTGAAGATTTTGACTTACTCTTGATATAGAGGTGTTCTAAATTCAAGAGTAGGTTGTTCTTTTGGAGATTAATACTCTCCATCATCAAAGAGACAAGGGGAACTCGTTATATAGAGGGCAAGGGAACTATGCTTCTACTTCAAATAAGAATGAAAGCATGTTAGAAGTGATGTAGATAAGTGATTACAAGACACAAAGATCAAATGTATGGTATATTGACAATGGATGCAACTATCACATGAGCTTTAACAATGACTTCGTTTCAAACATTCAGGTAGCATCAAATAAAGGGCATGTGGAGACGAGTGATGATACTACCCATGATTTACACATATAGGTTATGTCATCTTAGATGGTTCTCATAAGGCTAAGTGTTTGAAGGATGTTCTTCATTTTTTGACAATCACAAAGAATCTTGTTTTTGTGGGTCAAATGGTTCAAAGAGGATTGCAGGTTACATTCAATGAGAAAGGATGCTTTTTGGAGAATCCCAAAGAGGGATATACATTTGTGATCAAAGATAGAAAGAAGGGGTGAGTATTCACATTATATATGAAGACAAACTTCGACCACACAACCTACTTCACTTATGGAAGCAGGAAGGTAACAAAATTGGATTTTTGGTATAAGAGGTATGAATATATGTATACTGAAAGATTGAAATACATGGAGAAGAAGAGGTTTGTACTTGGGCTACCAAATCTTCATAATGAAAATCTCAAGAGTTTGTGTGAAGCTTGCCATTGGGTACACAAACTAGGCTACTATTTAGAAAGAATAATTATGTGAGTTATGATCTAGTTGATTTGGTTCATATAGATGTTTGGGGTCCAAGAAAGGAGAGTTCAAATGGAGATAATAAATACTTTGTGACCTTCATTGATGATTGCACTTTTATTCTATGAATCATAAAACAAATGTTTTTATTACTTCAAGAAGTTCAAATATCTTGTAGAGAAGGATTGTGATAGGTATATCAAAATGTCGAAAGTCAGATGGAGGGGAGAATATTTCTCCCATAAGTTCCAATGGTATTAAGAGATAAATTACATGCAGGTACACACCTCAACAAAGTAGTGCAGTAAAAAGGAAGAATAGGTACATTGTTAGATGTGCTAGGGTTACGATGAAGGAGATGGGAATGCCGAATTCGTATTGGGAAGATGCAACAATAATTGTCATGTATATCATGAATATAGCACCTACATGAGGTATACATGCTTCAACACCATATGAGGCTTGGTACAATAGAAAACTAGATGTATCATACTTGAGAGTATTTCTTTGTACTTACTATATCTTAATACAAGTGAGCTAAGAAGTAAACTTAATGATAAATTAGAGAAATTTGTATTCATAGGATATGTAGGTGAACAAAAGGGATATATATGTTAAAACCTTACAAGCAAGGAGCTAAAGGTGTCAAGAGATGCGATATTTGATGAGCTTTTATCTTGGTATTCTTCAAATGTATCTATGCAGGCAAATGAAGATGATGAAGGAAGGTTTCAAGAGGAAATGAAGAGCAAGAGAGCATGATTCTTAGTGGACCAAAGGAGTTAACCTCAATAAGACACTCATCATGAAGTGGAGATAAACCTACATCAAGTCAACAAAGTAATGCAAGGAACAAAGACAAAGCTAAGATCATAAAGATTCAAGAAGACGATTTGTGGACAAAACTCAATGAATAACATCATAGAAATAAGGAGGAGACCTCAAAGGCACACAAAAAGCATCCAAATCAATGGAAAGGTGAAGTAAGAAGGTCCAATAGGGTAAGGTATCCATTCGAAAAGGCTTACAAATGATCCATTCAAGGCTAGGCGCTTTGCATATATGAGAAAAGTTATTAAAGAACTTACATGATTTGAAGAACCAAATAGTTGCAAGGAATGGAAAGAGGATATACAAGAAGAAATTAAAGATTTGGAGGACAATAACACATATATTAGTTCCAAGGAAGAGAGACATGAAGGTTATTGGAAATAAGTGAGTGTACAAGGTGAAGAAGCACTCAGACGGTAGCATTGTTAGGTATAAAGCAAGACTTGTAGCTAAAGGGTTTGCTTAGACATATGTTATAGACTATGAAGAGACCTTTATTCCTGTAGCGAAGATGATTACCATAAGAACAATCATTAGGATTGCAAGTAGCAAGCATTGGAAGATATATCAATGGGATGTGAAGAATTCTTTCGTGAATGGAGAGTTCGAGGAAGTTTTCAACACGGACAAATCATTCGGGTTTGAAGATAAAAACGAGATTGATTATGTTTGAAGGTTGAAGAAGGCACTCTATGGTCTTAAGAAAGACCCAAGGGCATGGAATTAAGGGCCTGTGGACTACTTCATCCGTTATGGATACAAGCAAAGCAAGATTCTTCCTTCATTGTTCTACAAAAGAGAAGGTGAAGCATGTGTTTACTTATGTCTGTATGTAGATGACTTGATCATTATAGGTAACAATGAAGGAGGAATCAAAGACATCAAGAGAAGACTTTGTGAGGAGTTTAAGATCTCAAGCCTTGGAGATTTAAGGTATTTCCTAGGTATTCAATTTATATACAAAGATGATGGCATCTAGCCCATGCAAAGGAAATACATTTTGGATGTATTAAAGTGATAACATGAGTAGTGTGTACCTATTTGCCAATCCTCTATTTCATGCTAGGGGTAAAGATGTAGGTATATTACCACTACGTCAGAAAAAAGATGCTAGCTACGGAATTGCGAATCCACCACATAAGTGCCAAAGATCAATGTGTTGACATGTGCACCAAAGCATCGGAATCAGCCAAGCTGTTAAAGTTCAAAAGAGGGATTGGAATGATGGAACTTGAATGAATACTTGAAGGTTGAAGCTTGAGGGGGAGTGTGAGAAATCAATCTCCAACCTTAGAGCATATGAACCACTTCTCTTGTTGGAACTTGAAGCATCATGAAGCAAAGAGCCAAGCACAAGAACTCATGCATTAAATTTGAGTTCGAATCCCCCTCATATCTCTGAATCAATCACCTATCACACTTAGGTTTGATGGCTCCGTTTTCTAGGAAACGAGCATCCTACCTTTTAAGGAATCTTTTTCAAGCTATATAAACATGTCACGTACTTTGAATTCGTAAGATCCCATGTGTTAGCACTTTAGGAATTTGAATAAGCTAGTAAGCCCCTGCTTGAGTGGTTTCTTCCATCTTTAGGTATCCATATCCCACTCTCTGATTTGGTAGTCAAAGAGCTAGATAGCTCTGAGTATAGAGTAGAGTTTCCTCTTCATATGTTATCCATTTCTTGTAATCTTTGGCTTGTTAAAAAGATAATATAGTCTTTTAAAGTTGCCTCAAAGCTTTGATCATAAGTGTAAGAGGAGGAATACCTAATGTGGGGTGATACGTGCAAATTAGGACCACCTGTGCACTTTTTTCCCTCTTTAGGAGGTTTTTTACCCTCGACTTTTATATACGCCTGTAAACCCTAATGGGTCACTTATCTTTCGTACACTCACTTGGTAATACGCTCTATGATGGTTTGTCCTCTAGGGTTCTTCTTCTTCCTTGTGTTGTTTGTGTTCTTCCATAGTCCGTAAACTCTAATGATTGGTATCAAAGCAGGTCATCACTTTCTTTAGGGCGTCATTGACACCCTTCCGACCATAGTCTTAAAATTCTAGAAAAATTGGTGAGCATAATACAATTCATTAGTAGTTCAAAACAACTTCATTCTATGGCATCGAGATTTTGATTTGGGCTCCTTTCAGCCTTTGAACGCACTATCATAATGATTATCTGTGCAATTTTGTACTTTTGTGCCAAACATATATATAGTTTTTGGTTCGCCAGTACAAGACACATGAAGTCTACTACAAGTCTACTAAATCTTGATTAGGTATTTCTATTCAGCTTTTTTTGAGAAATAATCAAATTTATGTATCAGGGTATGTTGTCATTAGCCATGGATGAAAGCAATGATTTATTTTGTATGTGGGCTGTCGAGGATAAATTGGATGCTTCTAACTACCCATTATGGATATACATAGATGCATCATGTATTGGTAGAAAAGGGTTGTGGAATATTGTGCAAGATGTTGAAATACATCCTCCTACACGTGGAAATATAGTGATAGTAGGTGATGAAGGTGGTGTTAAAGATGGTGATCTTTAATTTCTTGGTCATGTTGCAATTCATATTGTATCTATGGCAAAATAACTTTGTTGGGATGCCAAAGATGCACAGGCACATGCATTGATAGCTTGTCATTATCTCTCATATTTTCCCATGCAAAACAATGAAAGGTGCTTGGGACACTCTTATGACATTATACTAAGCAAGAAATGAGGCTCGTGTTGCTTATTTTCCTAATCAATTAGAGAGAAAACATATGAATGAAGGAGATTATAATATGTTTTTTTGACGAAGATCAAGGATTTGAAAGAGCAATTGAATTTTGTTGATAAGATATTGCCCCATGATATACTTATGCAAAATTTTCTAAATGTTCTTCCAAATGTTGATTAGAGTTTTGCTTCTACTCTATGTATGATGATGAAAGACAATACAAATGACTTAACTTTTGAGGATTTAGCTTTTTTTTTTTGTTGCAAAAAGATCAATCTAGATAAAAATGTTAATTATATGTGTTGTAGATCAAGCTTTCTTAGTTAGTGAAAAGGGCAAAAGAAAATGGAGCTCATCTACTAGTAAGTAGAAGTCAGGTAATGCTCCACATTCAAAGATGAAAGATAAAGATAACAAGAAAACATAAAAGTAGAAACAATTTTGCAATTATTATAAGGAAAATGATCATGTCATTAAGAGTTTTCCTAAAGTGGCTACGTACTTCAGCCCCGTGGTTTTGTGCAAAAAGGACATGAAACAAAGAAGGCAGGTTGAAAAATGCATTATATGAAATGAAGCAAGCACCACATGCTTGGTATGAAAAGATATGTGCCTACTTGCTAGCACATGGATTTGAGAACAATCCAACTAAGATCACCTTATATGTGAACCATGCAGATGACATAATTTTGATCATTATTGCATATGTTGATGATATGATGCTTACTAGTCCCAACCAGAAGCATATTACTGAATTCAAGATTGATTTGCATTCCTCTTTTGAAATGTTTGATTTGGAGTGCTTGCATATTGGGAATTCATTTTATGCAAGTTGATGGGGAGATAGCTTTGTGTTAAAGAAACTATATTGACACATCATTGTAGCATTTTGACATTGAAGAGTGAAAACCTATTACCACTCCCATGCAGATATGTCTATGGTTGAGTCTTCATGATGTTAGAGATGCATTTGATGTTCATCTCTATCATTAGGCTACTCTATGCCTAATTTACTTATTTATAACCCGAATTGGTCTTTAATTTTCCATCTCTTAGATGAGTAGGTTTATGCATAGCCTAGGTGCCTAGCATTGATACGCAATTAAGTGCATCCTTCGCTACTTTGAGTGATACTTGGCTTGTTGGATTGTTTTATCCCAAGGGGATCATTAACACTAGATTTACATGCTTTTCCTAACTCATATTGGGCTAGTTTTTATGATATGTGTGTCCACTACTGGTTCTTGCTTCATGTTTGGTGGCTCATGCATATATTGGTTTAGCAGAAGCATCCTACGATTGCTACGTCTAGTTGTGATGGTGAGTATAGGGAAACTTTTACAGGTACTATTGAGTGTGTGTGGGTCAAACACCTTTTGGTTGATTTGGGTGTTGGTCAATCTTCTACAACCACCATCTTTACTGATAATCAAAGTGCACTTGTAGTTGCGAGGAACCCTTATTACATGCTCACACAAAGCACATTGAGTTGCACTATCATTATGTTAGGGAGAGACTCTTTGTATGAGAGACTAGTCTGACCTATGTTCCCATACAAGAAATGTTGTAGACCTTTTAGCAAAGGCTCTACCTAGGGAGAATTTGGAGGCTTTTTGCAAAGCATTGGGCTTACTTCCTTTTGTGGATTGATTACATTCCATATAGCTTGACACTTCCTTATACATGAGTGCAAGCTCCTTGCTCACTGCATCAGTCCAAGGTGGGATTTATTGATATATTTTGATAATGATGTGTGTGAATACCCTTAGTATTATTGTCGGGGCACTTTTTTCCCTTTTAAGGTGGTTTTTTCCCTTGGCTTGTATATATGCATATTGTTGAAAATAAATGTACAAGCTCATTTTCATATGAGCTATGCTTGGGTAAATTTACCAAATATAAATATAAAGGAAAAGAAGAAAAAGAAGAAAAAAAGAAAAGAAAAAAGTCTAGTCAAAATTCATGATGAGTAAAAGATACAATATCTTGCCTTGTAGTCAGTGGCATGTAGTGGGGAAAGTGGTGAGTTAAGAAGGAGGCACAAACTTCTTCACATGCTCATTGGTTATAAACTTCTTCACATGCTCATTGGAATCACGTTCTAAACAAGGAGAGAAAGAGGCAAGAGCTCCTAATAGTCAGATCTGGCCATTTTGTAATTTTTTCTTCCCATAGACTCCTTCCAGTCGCATGTCAGTTTGTACACAGCTCTGTTGTGAAGCTCATATCTCAGTGTATATGTAACCATTTCTTGCGTTTAAACATTCATTGGAAAGCTTATCTTATGTACCTTTTAGATCTCAAATGTCTCCTTCAAAGCTTATATATTCTGTGAGATATTAATGAAAGAATGAAGTCCAATTTTGCAGTATACCTATGTAGACAGGTAGTCTATTTTGGTCGGTTAACTTTCCCAACCAAAACATATCCAAATAACTTGATTTTTATCTTATTTGAAAGCTCTTGGCATGCACATTATTTGTCCCAAATATCTCATTCACAAGATTTATATTCTGTGAGATATCTATCAGAGAGTGAAGTCCAATTTTTTAGTGTACTTATGTGTGCAGGTGGTCTATTTTGGTTAGTTGAGTTTTCTAATCAAAGCTCATCCAAATTACTTGTTTTTTATGTACCAAATATCTTTCTCAAAGAATATATATTCAGTGAGTTATCAGTCTGAGAGTGAACTTCAGTTTTTTAGCATACTTGTGTGGACAGGTAATTCATCTTTGTCAGTTGTGTTCCCTAATCAAAATTTGTACAAATTAAGTTATTTATAGCTTGTTAGAAAGCTCTCTTTGTCTACTTTGATTGACTAAAGGCAGAAGTCCATTTGACTTTTGTATTGAGAGCAGCAAGCTATCTAAGGTGCAACTATTTGTCCAAGTGCTGGACATACAAGGGTTCACTACACTTTTCCGTTGCGCATAGGAGAACTCATTCTCTACAGTTGGTATCAGAGAAAACTTGGTGCTGAAGCTTCATCAATAGAGCTGGAGTTAAAGAAATGCAAAATAGGAGCTACAAAACAAGAGGGAGCTTCACAAACGCGAGAACAAAGGACAATATAACTATTCGAGGTAACTCTCAAAGTCTTTGATAGTCTTCAATGGCTGAGTTGGGTCAACAAGTAGAGAAATTGGATAAGGATAACTATCCCATGTGGAATTTTAGAATGACCAACTACCTAATGTGCAAAGGCTTATGGGGTAATGTGAGCGGTGATGATGCTCAACCTCAAATCGATCAAGCTATGGCCACCGGTCCAAAGGAGGCAAGCAAAAGAATGGGAACAGAGGAATAGGAGAGTCATGTTCCTCATTTTGCAAGTCATTACTAATGCCATGGTAGGGCATATTCAACACCTAGAGAAAGTTAAGGATGCTTGGGAAGCTCTTGAAAGGATGTATTCAACAAATACCAAAGCTAGGAAACTTCAACTCAAGAATGAGTTGAACACAATCAAGAAAAGTTCGAGTCAATCCATAGATGAATATACTTTGAAGATTAAGGAGCTAAGCAATGCTTTAGCTTCTATTGGCACAACGGTTGAAGAAGAAGATCTTGTGTGTTATACTCTCAATGGATTGAGAGAAGATGAAAGATGGAAGCCTTTTATAACTTCCATTAACTTGAAAGATGTATATCCAAGTTTTGAACAACTAATCCCTCATCTTGTCACAAAAGAGCTTAGCTTTGGTGGTTCCAAAGGAAAGGACAGCCACAACCAAATGTTATATGCAGGTCGAGATAAAAGAAGGAACTCAAGAGGAGGCTCAAGAGGAAAAGGAAGAGGTCACAACAACTTCAACTACAATCAAAACAATTCAAAAGACAACAAGGATGCATCAAATGCCAACAAACAAGGAAGAGGTCGAGGTAGAAGTAGAGGAAGAGGCCGAGGCTCATACAGTTCTCATAAAGGTATAACATGCTATCATTGTGGTAAAGTAGGACACTATGCTAGTAATTGTTGTCTGAAAAATGGAAGAACAAATGGGGGCAATCAAAGGAACCAAAGCAACTATGCAAGCACCTCAAGTGAAGGAAGCAAGGACACACTACTTGCAATGAGACATGAGTATAGAAGCTCTTGTGAAGATGACAAAAAATGGTACATTGATTCAGGTTGTAGTAACCATATGTCATGCCAAGGAAGTTTGTTCACTAATCTACAGGTACCAAGTGGAAAAGGATGCGTTGAAACATGTGATGCTACTCAACACATGATTGAACATATTGGAGATATAAGGCTTCGAGATACAAGTAGAGCAAAGGTACTATCTAATGTTCTTCATGTTCCTACAATTTCAAAAAACTTGATTTCAGTAGGACAAATGATAGAGAAGGGTTATCATGTCATATTCAATGAGAATGGGTGCTTCATAAAGAATCCAAAGGAAGGCTTCAAGGTCATTGCTCGAGGTAGAAGAGAAGGAAGTATGTTCACTTTGGATGTCCAACATCCACATGAAAAGGTCATGTACATTCAATGTGGGAACAAGAAGATTTCAGAGCTAGACTTATGGCACAAAAGAATAGGACACATCAACATTCCAAAGCTGAAGGACATGAGCAAACATGAAGTGGTAAGAGGTCTTCCAAAATTTAATAGCATTGGACTACATGAGTTATGAGAAGCTTGTCAACTAGGAAAACAAATGAGGCAGCCATTCAAGAGAAGCAATTATGTGGCCGACTTGGTACATACAGATGTATGGGGACCAACCCAAGAGGCATCAATGGCTGGTAATAGATTTTTTGTCACCTTCATTGATGATCACTCAAGAAAGGTATGGCTGTTTTGTATGAAGCAAAAATCAGAGGTGTTTTCTATATTCAAAAGATTCAAAGTTGAAGTTGAAAAAGAAACAGGAAGGTCTATTAAAACCTTAAGAATCGCGATTTTCTTCACAAAATCGTGTTTTTTGGCGAGAAATTCAAATTTCTGAGCGCCGGGCAATGGCAAGCTCCATATGTGCAGAAAATCATGAAAAAACACAGCGCTTGCTCTCCCTTGCACCTCCTAAATCCTTCCCACACAATAATGCATGAAAAATGGTATGAAAATGGTAAAAATGCACTAAAAAACAAGAAATTTCTATGAAGATGAAGATGGATGAAGATGGAGATGATGATGATGATGAAGATGGAGAAGAAAAATCAGAAAAATAACAGAATAATAGTTCTTTTACCTTCCAACGTCACAAATCTACGATCTTACCATCACAACGCTCGTCCTCGAAGCTCTCTCCTCGGCAACGGCGCCAAAATTTTGTGTAGCTCAAGCGTAAGCACCACCTCCTTTACTTGTCAATCCGCGGAGACGTGAGGACCGGTATGAATGTTGGAGACCTCTAAATCTCCAAAGGTTTGATCTATACTGACTTAAGAACACTTCTATGTCAGTTATAAATCAAACTTTACACAAATATTGTTCTTCTTTACCAAAACTTTCATCAACACTTCTCTGAGTGAAGAAGTATTTACTTCAGAAAGTCTGCTTCAGAAATCAACTTCATTACCTGCACATAACTTCAAATTTCTTCAAGTAAATGATGCACAAGTATTCGCAATACCTTTGCGCAATCATACTAATCATTAGTTCTCAAAACTAATCACCAAAAGTTTAATTTGATCTTTAAGATCAAAGATATGTCATAACTGTCTTCCAGAGGTAGCGCCTTCGACATGGTCAACTTCTTAAGTTGATTTCTCACAGTACAAGTTCTGTTTTGCTAAATGCTTCTAGCCATAGCTTCCTTATCTCCTAACTTAGATTTTAAGTGCTCACTCATCAAAAACTTTACAGTATACACTGAGATCTAAGCAAAACACTGAGATGGAAAAGTGCGCTACTCTCAGACTTTAGTTTTCACTTCTACATACAAATGTTCCTATTGATCATTCTCACAGTAGGAGAGGAATTAGATCATGAAACTCTGAACATAGCTTCATTAGCTTCTCAATTAGATGTGTACAAAAAGAATCTTGATCCACATGATCAGACAGAGAACACTCAGAGAAAAACCTATCGCTATTTTCTGGGAAAAAAAAACTCTCTACACATCTCTAAGACATTTGTCATCTACAAATGACTCACACACATTTCTTATCATCATTAACTTATATATACATGATTTTAGACTTATTCCGTGTCTATGACATTACTCCTTATCATCCTAAGGATTTAGCTCTACTCAAGTTACAAGGATTTCCACTTATATGTACATATGTGTACAAGCTATCATTCTGAAATCTCCTTCACTTTCTCAAGTGTCTTCTTTCACTTCATTCTGACCATAAGCCTTCTTCAAGATCTTTATAATCACTAATTTGTGATTGGTTTGTTCCAACAGCTCCCCCTCAATCACTAATTGTGATTATTCCATTCTTCTTCACTCCTGCCATCTCTTTGAATCTTTGTAGCTTAGGTCCATCCAAGCTCTTTGTCATCATATCTGCCACTTGTTCTTTTGTTGGAGTATACATCACTTCAATCTCTTTATCAAGTACCTTTTCCCTCAAGAAATGATACTGAATCTCTATGTGCTTAGTCCTGGCATGAAAAACAGGGTTAGCTGCCAAATACAAAGAACTCATATTATCTCCAAAAATAATTGGAGTACTATGATCATTTTCAAAACTCTTCATCAAGGTCTTCAACCATATCACTTCTTTTGCAGCTTCTACCATTCCTTTATACTCAGCTTCTGTGGATGATAAAGCAACTGTATGTTGCTTCTTTGAACACCAAGAAACTAATTTATCTCCAATATAACAGAGATACCCATGAGTAGACCTTCTATCATCTGAGTCACCTGCCCAATCTGCATCACTAAACACTTTGATTCTTGTATCATAAGTGAATCCATAGTACAAACCTTCACTTAGGGTTCCTTTGATATATCTGAGTACCCTTTGAGCTGCAATCCAATGAGTCTTCTTTGGACAATGCATAAATTGTGACAACACACCTACTGCATATGATAAATCTGGCCTTGTCAAGGTAGCATAGATTAAACTACCTACCAAACTCTGATATTTCTTCATATCATTGAATTCTTCACCTCCATACCTGCTCAATTTATGATTTACCTCCAATGGTGGAGTTGAAATCTTGCAATCTTCCATGTTAAACTTGGCTAGAAGATTCTTCAAATACCTCTCTTGTGAAACATATATTCCATGTTGAGTATATACAATCTGCATTCCTAGGAAATAAGATAAGTTTCCCAAATCACTTATCTTAAACTCCTTCTCTATTTGCCTTTTAAGTTCATTGATTCCTTGAGCATCTGTTCCTGTGACAATAATATCATCAACATAAATGCACATGTAAATGTATCCATTTTCACTTGCCTTCACTAGCAAGCTACTATCTGCCTTTGATGCTTGAAACCCACATTCATTCAAGAACTTGACAAGTCTATAATTCCAAGCTCTTGGGGCCTGCTTCAACCCATACAAAGCTCTCTTGAGCTTACACACATAATCTGATCCAATTGAATTCATAAAACCTTCTGGTTGCTCCATGTATACTTCATCTGCAATATATCCATTTAGAAATGCATTTTTCACATCTAATTGTGACAACTTCCATCCTTTACAAGCAGCAATAGCAATCAATGTTCTAATTGTAGACATCTTAGCAACAGGACTAAAGGTTTCATCATAATCTACCCCATAAGTTTGGGCATAACCTTTGACCACAAGTCTAGCCTTGTATCTAGACACCTTACCATCTGCAAACCTTTTTGTTTTATATACCCACTTACATCCAATGACTTTCTGATTCTTTGGTCTTGGTACTAATTCCCAAGTTTCATTTTCAAGTAGAGCATCATACTCTTCCTGCATTGCCTTCTCCCAATTCTGTTTACCTTTGGCTTCTTCATAAGTGATTGGATCTTCTTCTGTCTTCACAATATAAGCATAATCTTTTGTTGTTAGAAAAGATGTATCATAACTATACCTTATAGGTTCTTTCCTTTCCCTTGAAGATCTTCTGATTTCTGCACTTCTCGAAGTTTCAGCCTCATTTGATTCTCGATCAAATCTTGGCCCATCTTCCACATGATCATGCAATCTACTTTTAGAATCAACATCATCAATACTTTCTTCATACACTTTTACTTTTGCCTTTCCTTTCCTTTGTATCTCTTCAACACCTGCATAATCATTTGTTGATCCTGTATATCATGTATTTTGCTCATCAAATGTCACATCTTTGGTAACAAGAAATTGCTTTGTGGATGGACTCCACAACCTGTAACCCATCTGTCTATCATCATATCCAATAAACACATACTTCTCTGCTTTTGGTTCTAGCTTATGTCTTAATTGTGAAGGAACATAAGCATATGCTACACATCCAAATACTTTACAATAATCAAGAGTAGGTTTCTTACCCCACCATGCTTCATAAGGGGTTCCTCCATCCAAAGCTTTACAAGGTAACCTATTCACAAGGTATGTTGCAGTATTAATGGCTTCTGCCCATAAGTAATTTGGACAATTCTTTTCCTTCATCATTGCTCTTGCGAATTCTACAAGAGTCCTATTTCTCCTTTCTGCTACTCCATTCTGTTGAGGAGAGTACCTGCAAGTTACTTCTCTTTTTATACCTGCATTCCACAAATAATCATCAAATTCTTTAGAGAAATACTCTCCCCCTCCATCTGACCTTAACCTCTTAAGCTTTTGCCCTGTGATCCTTTCTGCATAGGCATGATAATGTTTGAATGTCTTGAAAACTTCTAATTTATCCTTGATTACATATAAAGTAATCCATCTGGTTGCATCATCAACAAAGAACACATAATATCTGGATCCATTTATGCTATAGTCCCTTGAGGGACCCCATACATCTGTATGAACCAATTCAAGCATATTTGAATGCTTGTACCCTGATTTGTTGTAAGAACCTTTATGTGCTTTACCTAATTGACAAGCTTCACACTTGTACACCATATGTTGCCCTTCAACATTTGGCAATCCAAGCACCACCTGATTCTTTGACATTTCCTTTATAGCTCTCTCATTGAAATGACCTAGCCTTTTATGCCATAGGTCTAATTCAGACACCTTTTGACTTCCATAAGTAAATAATGCATGTCCCACATTACCTTGGACTTTGAGAGTGAACAATCTTCCTTCCTTTTTTCCTGCAATTATGTTTCTATATCCCTGATTTGGATCTTGCACATAAACACCTTCATTTGTGAATCTTACCTCATATCCTTTCTCCACAATTTGCCCTACACTTATCAAATTTTTAGGAATAGTAGGAACATAAAGTACCTTGCTCAAAAGTGTACTTCCACTCTTTGTCTTCACTGATCCAATGCTCTCCACTTTATGTTTGGTATTGTCACCTGTTTGAACTGTATGTCCATTCACCTTTGCTTCCATATCAGTCATCAAGGATAGATTCCCACTCAGATGGTTACTACATCCTGAGTCAATATAAAACACTCTTTGATCTTCTCCCACTGATTCATGAGTTGCATTCAAGATAAGAGTCATATCATCCTT
>CM035426.1:172112361-172117361 GCA_020310875.1 Ceratopteris richardii
TCTCCTTCTACAGTAGATCAATTGTGGAATGCTTTTGTACAAGTCTAAGTTGAGAGTTGCTTGACCTCTGTGCAAAGTTTCAGCTTCCAATTGTAATCAGGCTGAGTGAATTAAGTGTAGGAACATTCATATGTGAAGCATGTTCACTAGTTCCTAAACAGGCGCAGATTTTGAAGTGAATGTTTTGGTCATTTCTCCTAGCACAGTGTAAAGTTTTGCATAAGTGAGGGCTTAATCTTTAAGTTGGAAGATAAGCTACTTATGTCTAGAAGCATTTTGTAAAACGGGTTCTATTCAAGGAGAACCAAGTCTTAAAAGTTACAGGTGTAAAGTCGACTGTTTTGGATAACAGTTTCTGACATAGGTAACTTGTGAAATCAATTTCTCAAGTTATACTTAATCTTTTGAAGTAATTCAACTTGGAATAGTTGCGCAATCTCTAGGAGATGATTCGTACAAAGTTTTATCAAAAACTTTACAGATTTGATAGGTCAATGTGAATGAACAATGCAGCAGACTTTTCTGTGTATCATCCTCTTCACAGATTTATTAATTTCTGATAAGTTAGCAATTGATCCTCTAAATTAGTGAAGTGTTTGACTTACTCTTGGTATAGAGGTGCTCTAATCACAAGAGTAAGTTGTTCTTTTGGAGATTAACATTCTCCATCAGTGGTATCAGAGCAGGAGACATCAATTTCAAGAAAAGGAGGATCCCGACTGCTGCAGATTCAAGAGATTCAACACTTGAAGGATCAAGAAGTGAAAGCTTGGAGTCAAAGCTTGAGGAGAAGACAAATTGACATCAAGAAAGGCAAAAGGAGTTCAATTCGAAGTAAAGGTACATACATTGTTTGTAAAGCTTGAAGTTTCAATACACAGGTGGATACAAGATGGGAGAAAGCTTGCAAATTGATAAGCTAGATAGGGAGAACTATCCAGCATGGTCCATGAGGATGGAAGCACACCTCATGAGCAAAGATCTTATATCATTTATTACAGGAGATGAAGAAAAACCAGAATTTGCAGATCCAAGTATTCCTACTAGGGAAGAACTTGCAATGTTGAAGACTTGGATGAGAAAGGATGCTCAAGCAAGGAGTATCATCTACATGGCTGTAAATGATTACCTTCTACCTCACATCAGAGGTTTAGAAAGTGCTACAGATGTTTGGAATGCCTTGGAAGAGCATTTCCAAAATACAACTAAGTCAAGGAAGTCCTCACTATGGGCTGAGTTCACAACCTTCAAGAAGAAGAGCTCACAATCAATTTCAGATTATGTGGCAAGGATGAAAGATATTGCAGATAGCTTGGGAGCAGTGGATGAAGATATTGAAGAGGAAAAGTTGGTAAGACAAATACTTACAGGTCTAAGAGGTGATGAGAAGTGGAAGCCTTTTATATTATCCATAGAGTTGTCACTTGATCACTTTACTCCTGACCTTAATCAATTGCTAGGACACATGCTAACCTTTGAGCAGGATCTTAAAGGAGACAATGATAGAAGTACAAGTCAAGCTATGTACTCCAAAGACAAGAAAAAGAATGGCAAAGGAAAGCAATCAAATGATGATGAAGGGAATTCAAATCAAGCCAATTTCACAAAAGGGAAGACAAATTTCAGAGGTAAAGGAAGAGGAGGTAAGAACAAAGATAATGCTAAAGCTTGTTGGATTTGTGGCAGAACAAATCATTTGGCAAATGATTGTTGGTATAATAATCAAAGTGGAGGATACAACAATCAGAATTATAGTCAAAGAGGTAGAGGAGGCAGAAACCAAAGAGGTAACTTCAGAGGAAGAGGTGGTAGGACATCATATGGTAGAGGAGGTGGAAGGAACTTCCAATCTCAGTCCTACAACAATAATTATTACAATTATGCATCAGATCAGAAGGATGACATGACTCTTATCTTGAATGCAACTCATGAATCAATGGGAGAAGATCAAAGAGTGTTTTATATTGACTCAGGGTGCAGCAACCATCTGAGTGGGAATCTATCCTTGATGACTGATATGGAAGCAAGGGTGAATGGACATACAGTCCAAACAGGTGACAATACTAAACATAAAGTGGAGAGCATTGGATCAGTGAAGACAAAGAGTGGAAGTACACTTCTGAGTAAGGTACTTTATGTTCCTACTATTCCTAAAAATTTGATAAGTGTAGGGCAAATTGTGGAGAAAGGATATGAGGTAAGATTCACAAATGATGGTGTTTATGTACAAGATCCAAATCAGGGATATAGAAACATAATTGCAGGTAAAAAGGAAGGAAGATTGTTTACTCTCAAAGTCCAAGGTAATGTGGGACATGCATTGTTTACCTATGGAGGTCAAAAGGTGTCTGAATTAGACCTATGGCATAAGAGGCTAGGTCATTTCAATGAGAGAGCTATAAAGGAGATGTCAAAGAATCAGGTGGTGCTTGGATTGCCAAACATTGAAGGGCAACATATGGTGTACAAGTGTGAAGCTTGTCAATTAGGTAAAGCACATAAAAGTTCTTATAACAAATCAGGGTACAAGTATTCAAACATGCTTGAATTGGTTCATACAGATGTATGGGGTCCCTCAAGGGACTATAGCATAAATGGATCCAGATATTATGTGTTGTTTGTTGATGATGCAACCAGGTGGATTACTTTGTATGTAATCAAGGATAAATCAGAAGTCTTCAAAACATTCAAACATTTCCATGCTTATGCAGAAAGGATCACAGGACAAAAGCTAAAGAGGTTAAGATCAGATGGAGGGGGAGAGTATTTCTCAAAAGAGTTTGATGATTATTTGTGGAATGCAGGTATCAAAAGAGAAGTGACTTGCAGGTACTCCCCTCAACAAAATGGAGTAGCAGAAAGGAGGAATAGGACTCTTGTAGAGTTTGCAAGAGCCATGATGAAGGAAAAGAATTGTCCAAATTACTTATGGGCAGAGGCCATTAACACTGCAACATACCTTGTGAATAGGTTGCCTTGCAAAGCTTTGGATGGAGGAACCCCTTATGAAGCATGGTGGGGTAAGAAGCCTAGTCTTGATCATTGTAAAGTATTTGGATGTATTGCATATGCTTATGTTCCTTCACAATTAAGACATAAGCTAGAACCAAAAGCAGAGAAGTATGTGTTTATTGGATATGATGATAGACAGATGGGTTATAGGTTGTGGAGTCCATCCACAAAGCAATTTCTTGTTACTAAAGATGTGACATTTGATGAGCAAAACATGTGGTATACAGGATCACCAAATGAGTATACAGGTGTTGAAGAAATTCAAAGGAAAGGAAAGGCAAAGGTAAAAGTTTGTGAAGAAATTGTTGATGAAGTTGACTCTAGATGTAGAGTGCAGGATCATGTAGAAGAAGGGCCAAGATTTGATCCAGAATCAAATGAGGCTGAAACTTCAAGAAGTGCAGAAATCAGGAGATCTACAAGAGAAAGGAAAGAGCCTATAAGGTATAGTTATGATACATCTTTCCTAACAACAAAAGATTATGCCTACATTGTGAAAACAGAAGAAGACCCAACTACTTATGAAGAAGCCAAAGGTAAACAGAATTGGGAGAAGGCAATGCAAGAAGAGTATGATGCTCTACTTGAAAATGAAACTTGGGAACTAGTACCAAGACCAAAGAATCAGAAAGTCATTGGATGCAAGTGGGTATATAAAACAAAGAGGTTTGCAGATGGTAAGGTGTCTAGATATAAGGCTAGACTAGTGGTTAAAGGTTATGCCCAAACTTATGGGGTAGATTATGATGAAACCTTTAGTCCTGTTGCTAAGATGTCTACAATTAGGACATTGATTGCTATTGCTACTTGCAAGGGATGGAAATTATCACAATTGGATGTGAAGAATGCATTTCTTAATGGTTACATTGCAGATGAAGTATATATGGAGCAACCAGAAGGCTTCATGGAATCAATTGGATCAGATTATGTGTGTAAGCTCAAGAGAGCTTTATATGGGTTGAAGCAAGCCCCAAGAGCTTGGAATTACAGATTGGTCAAGTTCTTGAATGAATGTGGTTTTCAAGCATCAAAGGCAGATAGTAGCTTGCTAGTGAAGGCAAGTGAAAATGGATACATTTACATGTGCATTTATGTTGATGATATTATTGTTACAGGAACAGATGCTCAAGGAATCAATGAACTCAAGAAGCAAATAGAGAAGGAGTTTAAGATAAGTGACTTGGGAAACTTATCTTATTTTCTAGGAATGCAGATTGTGTATACTCAACATGGAGTATATGTTTCACAAGAGAGATACTTGAAGAATCTTCTAGTCAAGTTTAACATGGAAGATAGCAGGACCTCAACTACACCATTGGAGGTAAATCATAAATTGAGCAGGTATGGAGGTGAAGAGTTCAATGACATGAAGAAATATCAGAGTTTGGTAGGTAGTCTAATCTATGCTACCTTGACAAGGCCAGATCTATCATATGCAGTAGGTGTGTTGTCACAATTCATGCATTGTCCAAAGAAGACTCATTGGATTGCAGCCCAAAGGGTACTCAGATATATCAAAGGAACCCTAAGTGAAGGTTTGTATTATGGTTTCACTTCTGACACAAGAATCAAAGTGTTTAGTGATGCAGATTGGGCAGGTGACTCAGATGATAGAAGGTCTACCCATGGATATTTATGTTATGTTGGAGACAAGTTAGTGTCTTGGTGTTCAAAGAAGCAACATACAGTTGCTTTATCATCCACAGAAGCTGAGTATAAGGGAATGGTAGAAGCTGCAAAAGAAGTCATATGGTTGAAGACATTGATGACAAGTTTTGAGATTGATCATAGTACTCCAATAATTTTTGGAGACAATATGAGTTCTTTGTATTTGGCAGCTAACCCTGTTTTTCATGCCAGGACTAAGCATATAGAGATACAGTATCATTTCTTGAGGGAAAAGGTACTAGATAAAGAGATTGAAGTGATGTACACTCCAACAAAAGAACAGGTGGCAGATATGATGACAAAGAGTTTGGATGGACCTA
>CM035426.1:172122361-172132361 GCA_020310875.1 Ceratopteris richardii
TCCTTCATATCAAATGTCTGACTCAACTTCTTTTTGAGAATTGACAAATCATAAGAGGACTTCCCAGCAATCAACATATCATCGACGTAAAGTATCAAGCATATCAAGCTGCCATCAGAACATCTCTTTGTGTAGAGACAATGATCCTCATTGCTCCGAGAATAGCCTTGGGACTTCATAAAAGCATCAAACTTTTGGTACCATTGTCTAGGAGACTGTTTAAGTCCATACAAGCTCTTCTTGAGCTTACAAACTAGACTTTCCTTGCCAGGAACTACATAACCCTCTGGTTGTTCCATATAGATCTCATCTTTAAGATCTCCATGCAAGAAAGCTGTTTTCACATCCATTTGGACTAGCTCTAAGTCCTCCATTGCAACGAATCCAAGCAACATGCGCAAAGTAGTCATCTTGACCACTGGAGAGAAGATTTCCTCAAAATCAACACCATGTTGTTGCTTAAAACCCTTTGCAACAAGTCGTGCTTTATATTTTGGAGAAGCACTATCTGATGTGAATTTCAGCTTATATACCCATTTACATGGTAAAGCTTTCCTACCCTTTGGCAAAGGTACTAAGTCCCAAGTACCATTCTTGTGAATAGAATCCAACTCACTCTTCATGGCACACTCCCACTTGACATGATCCTCTGTCTGCATAGCCTCTTTGTAGCAAGAGGGCTCACCGGCATCTGTTAGCATAACAAAATCTAAACCTGGAACATATCTATCAGGTGGATATGAGACACGTGCAGAACGTCTCAATGGTTGCTGAACAGGAACATGTGCAGACTGATCTGAATGGACATTCTCTTGAACATCCCTATGTGCAGCATTTTTATGCATGCTAACCGGAGGACTAGTATCCTCAAACACCACTCTTCTCACTTCAACCTCCTTAATGGGCTGTTTATGCATCTTAGACTCATTAAAAATGACATCACTACTTCTGATCACTGACCGTGTTTCAGGATCCCATAAGCGATATCCAAATTGTCCTTCTCGACCATATCCAAGAAAAATGCATTTCTTTGACTTATGGTCCAACTTCTGTCTAAGATTCTTGGGTATATGAACATATGCTTCACACCCAAAAACTCGAAGATGATCATAATATGGTGGTTTCCCTGTCCATAACTCTTGTGCCACTTTCAGACCTTTGGCAGTACTAGGTGAAAGGTTAATCACATGAACTGCAGTCAATACTGCTTCTGCCCAAAAACCTTGTGAGAGGTTTGCATGATGCAACATAGAGACTACTCTATCTTGAATAGTTCTATTCATCCTCTCAGCTACACCATTCTTTACTGGGGTATAAGGACCTGTAAACTCTCTACGAATCCCTCTACACTGACAGAAAAGGCTGAATTCATGTGAGGTATACTCACCCCCATTATCTGAACGTAAAGCCTTAAGCTTAGTTCCTTTTTCAGTCTCAACTGAAGCAAGCCATTTTCTAAAAGTAGGGAATACATCATCCTTCGATTTGATAGGATATACCCAAACTTTTCTAGTAGCATCATCTATGAAAGTGACAAAGTAAAGAGAACCACCTAAGGACCTAGTGGGCATAGGACCACACACATCTGTATGAACAAGATCTAAAGGCTGAATTGAAGAGTCAATGTGCGTTTTATGCACATTTCTGGTTTGCTTTCCATATTGACAATGCTCACAAAATGAAAAATCAGAGAAAGATAACACAGGTAAGTAGCCAGAACGAGAAAGATTTTCCATTCCACTACGAGATATATGGCCCAAACGACCATGCCAAATACAAGCCATAGGCTGTTCAGTAACAGCTAACAAGTGTTCTTTCTGTGATACAAATAAAGGGTAAAGTGAGCCAACTTTCCTTCCTTTTGCAATAACCATATTGCCCTTTGATATACGAAAGGACTGAGCATAGAAGACCACCTTGTAACCAAGGTCATCAAGTTGACCAACTGACATCAAACTGCGTGATAACTGAGGTACATGACGTACATTATGCATAGTAAATTTTGAACCGTCAATGAACTGCACAACTACATCTCCAATCCCCACAACATCACACTGGTAAGAGTCACCAAGTCTCACGGTACCAAGAGACTTTGCTGCATAATTAGAGAACCATTCTCTATGTGGTGTCACATGGAAAGAAGCACCAGAATCTAGCAGCCAGGTGTGGGAAAGAGAATCAGCCATAAGTGCCTCAGATGGCACAGTACTATCAAGTGTCAACACATCAGCATCATCAGAAATAGCATTAATTTCTTCAATCTTCACAGTCGAAGTAGATGGTGCAGGTAACTGTTTAACATGCCCATCAACATTCTGTCCTTTACCTTTAGCATTCTTTAATGCATAACAGTCTTTTTTCATGTGTCCTTTCTTATGACAATAATGGCATTCAATATCCCTCTTCCTTGATTTACTTCTGCTCTTATTCCGTTGACCATTCTTTTCCTTGTTCTTGCTCCTGCCACGTTGTTGATTCTTTCCTTGGTAAGAATCACGAACATTATATGCATCTCCACTCTGAGTGCCAACCATAGATTTTCTACGAATCTCCTCACTCAAGAGTGCTCCACATATGTCATCATAGACGAGTTTACCACCTGGTGCACTATTGTTAATAGCTGTGCAAAATGTATCCCATGATGGTGGCAGGGTGCATAACAGCAATACTGCTTTCATTTCATTGTCCATATCCATTTTCTGAGCCTGTAACTGGGAGAATATGGCATCAAACTCATTTAGATGAGCAGCAACACTATCTGTGTCCTTCATACGAAGGTCGTATAATTTTCTCATCAGATATACTTTATTTGATGCCGTCTCTTTTTCATATGTATTGCATAACTTCTTCCAAAGCTCCTCTGCACTTTCATAGTCTAATACTGTAAAGTAAACATTATCTGCCAGGTGCAAGCGAATGGTAGACCTGGCCATTTCATCTAACTCATCCCAATCATCTTCATCCATGTCAGCAGGCTTCTTTGAAATCCCATTTACTGGCTTCCATTGCCTTCTTTGAATCAACACATCTTTAATCTGATTCTTCCATAGAGCAAAGTTTGTGCCATCAAATTTTCGGATCTCAAAATGGTCTTTGCCCTGCAAGTTATAGCTCCTCCTCGGAACGCTAGCACTAGACCCTGATCCACCGGATGTGCCTGAGACCTCTGATGCCATGATCGTAGAGAACTGAATAGAATGATAATGGAGCTAGAAGAGTCCAAACACCAACAAATAAGTGTATCAAGGAGTAAATCGACCACTATATAATTGACTAAACCAGAAATCTGGAAAAATTTTGCCAGAGTATCCTCTGCAAAATTAGCATATGACCAGTGTCAAAGTATCATAAAACTGCAAGTACTGACATGTCTACCTGCATAGTGAATCACTGACTCCACTGCATATAATCAGTTACCCAATAGAAGCCAACTAGGCTTATCGAGCACCTATGAACAACTATCATACATCTCCTATGGCGAGGCTGGGTAAGTCTTCCACCTCCATCACCGAAGAGACCCCGACATTTGGGTGTCTCCTAGTTAAGAAAACCTCACCACGACCCTCTTTATCAAACGTAAAAGGCTTTATGCAAAGAACGTAACCGCTATATCAATTCCCACATGGACGTACATAAGCGGTATCCACAAAAGCGTACATGGTGTGTATGTGCTCAATATATGCAGTAAAATGACACTAAAAGGCTGAATACACAGCCCAAAAACTAGCCAATAACACCTGCAAGTGTCTGTCAACTCTGATGTTTTAGGCTTTAAAAACCTGCATAAATTTGCAGCAACTACTCCCACCAAAACTGAAAACCCCTCAAGAAACCTGTAGTTTTACGAGTGTGGCTGAAAATACAGCCCCAAAGGTTGATATTTATTGTCTGAGAAGTACAAGGAACACTCTTCTTGATGTTCTTGGACCTGTGTGAAGAGAACTACGTGCGAAAGTACTCCGAAATGGTTCCAAAAACACCCCAAAATTGCTTTAGAAATAGGCTTAAAAAGCAAAAATGAAGCTTTGAGGGACCAAAACTTGTTCAAGGTAATGTCAACCTTAGTCTTTCCCCTTCTTCAAACATCACAAGAGTGTAGCTTAGTGGCAAGAGATTGCCACAGTTAAGCGAGCTCTGGGGGGAACAGTACTGGGATGGGTGACCTCCCGGGAAGTACCGGGAACCTCTATATTCCGTGATCGTTGAGGTCCTCCCTCGTGCGCAGCCAACGGCGCCAACGGTGACTTCGGTGACTCGGATGACAAGGTATGCCAAGGTCTATGCCTTGGTCGCCGCCTTAGTCGTAAGCCTTGGAGAAAGCCTGGGGGGGATAGATAGATACATACATACATACATAGATAGATATAGATAGATTGATAGATAGACAGATAGACAAATATCTGAGTTGCACTAAGGACAAGTGTCTATGCTTAGGAGAGGGAAATCATCCATTATTGGTTACACAAATTCTGACTATGCTGGTTGTGTAGACAATCATAAGTCTACATTAGGGTACATCTTTCATTTTGATGGAGGTGCTATCTCTTGGAGATCTTGTCTTCAAGAATGTACAATTGTTTCCACCACAGAAGCAGAGTATGTTGCAGCAAGTGAGGCATGTAAGGAAGCATTGTGGCTTTCTCATCTTGCTTGTGATATGGGTTTTCCTCAGCATGTACCTCATTTGCTCAGTGATAGTCAGAGTGCCATTGCTTTGGCTAAGAATTTGGTCTGTCATACAAAGACTAAGCACATTGAGGTGAGGTATCACTTCATTAGAGATTGCTTAGCCACTGAGCGCATTATTCTTGAGAAGGTTCACACTCGAGATAATGCAACAGATGCTTTGACTAAAGCTCTACCATAGGATAACTTTTGACACTGTTGTCACTTGATGGGGGTTACTTGAATCATGATCTTACACAATCACTTGTATACTATGTAACATGCCCATCAAGTGGGAGGTATAGTTTGTATACTTACACTCAGGTATTCTTTATCATTCTTTATTTTTCTCCCATAGTTACTTTGGCCATATTGACCTTTAGTGGGAGATTGTTATCGTTAGTGTCCATGTGAAAGGCCAAATGGACACCGGAAACTTCTTTGTGTATGTTCTTTAATAAAACATATAGTGGCCTGATCAATCACAGACTGTAAGTTCGACCGCATTTGTAAGACCTAAGAAGTCTATCTTCGTGCTCCCTGTGTTCTGTGTTTTGCTGCATATTTTGTAGCCTCTATGCAGAGTACTGTGTGCAGCCTTAGGAGCTCAGTTTTCCACTCTGATGATATCGTCATGGAGCTCTCGAGAAGGAGAATGCACCGTGGTGCATCGCCATCAAAATACTTTATATATATATATATATATATATATATATATATATATATATATATATATATATATATATATATATATATATATATATATATATATATATATATATATATATATATATATATATATATATATATTCAGTCATCAAAGCTTTGTTGCCACTCAGGTGATTGCTACACCCTGAGTCAATGTAGAAGACTCTTTGGTCTTCACTTTGCCTTTCACAAGTTGCATTCATTATCAATGTTGAATCCTCCTTCTGATCTGAAGCATAATTGTAGTAGGTATTGTTGTATTGTTGACTTTGAAATCCTCTACCTGCATTTCTTCCAAAGTCACCTCTACTACCTCTACCTCTGAAATTACCTCTTTGATTTTTGCAACCTCTTCCTCTTGAATTTAAATTCTGATTATATCCACTATTATTTTGAGTATTATGCGAACAATCATTAGCTAAATGATTTGTCTTACCACAAATCCAACAAGCTTTGACTCCATCTTTATTACTTCTACCTCTTCCTCTACCTTTGCCACCTCCTCTTCCTCTTAGGAAGTTAGCTTGGCTAGTTGTTCCTTCATCTTCATTTGTTTGTTGCTTCCCTCTGCTATTCTTCTTCTTATCCTTTGAATACATTGCTTGACCTGCACTTTTATCACTTTCACCTTTGACATCTTGCTCAAAGGTTAGCATGTGTCCTAGCAACTGATTTAAATCAGGAGTAAAATGATCTAGTGATAATTCAATAGACAAAATGAATGGCTTCCATTTGTCATCACCTCTCAAACCTGTAAGGATTTGCCTTACCAATTTGTCCTCCTCAATATCTTCATCAACTGCTCCTAATGCATCTGCAATGTCCTTCATTCTTGTTACATAATATGAGATGGATTGAGAGGCCTTCTTCTTGAATGTGGTAAACTCTGCCCACAAGGATGCCTTCCTTGACTTTGTGGTGTTTTGGAAATGCTCTTCCAAAGCATTCCATATATAACTTGCACTTTCAAGACCTCTAATGTGAGGTAGCAAGTAGTCATTAACTACCATGTAGATAATGCTCCTGGCTTGAGCATCTTTCTTCATCCAAGTCTTCAAATTTGATAATTCCTCCCTAGTTGGAACACTAGGATCTCTCAACTGAGGCTTTTCTTCTTCACCTGTAATATAACCTATCAAGTCTTTACTCATAAGATGAGCTTCCATCCTCATTGACCATGCTGGATAGTTCTCTCTATCCAGTTTCTCTATCTGAAGAGAATCTCCCATCCTTTCTTCACCTGTGTATTAAATCCTTCAAGATTTATGAGGAATAAGGTTACCTTTACTTCAAATGAGTTTCCTTTTGTCTTCCCTGATGTCTTATGGCCTCCTTCTCAAGCTTTGCTCTCAAGCTTTCACCTTTCGAATCTTCAAATGTTGAATTCTTTATAACTGCAGCAGTCGGGGTCCTCCTTTCTTCAATTTTGATACTTCTTGCTCCGATACCACTGATGGAGAGTGCTAATCTCCAAAAGAACAAGTTATTCTTGAAGCTAGAGCACCTTTATATCAAGAATAACTTAAAACCTTCACCAATTTGGAGGATCAATACTCAATTTCTAAAATCTTGAACAAATTGTGAAGAAGGTGACTACACAGAAACTCTGCTGCACATAACTCACTCATTGACTTATTAATTGTGTAAAGTTTTTTATAAAACTTTGCACAAGGTGTCGTCTATAGTTTGCGCACCTTCTACAAGTTAAATCATTCCAAAAGATTCAGTAGCTCTTGAGAAATGATCTTAACAAGTCACCTATGTCTAAAACTGTAGCTCTTTACAGTCGATTTTGACACCTGTAACTTCTTAAGCTTGCTTCTCTCAAGCTAGAACCTATTTAATCAAATGCTTTTAGTCATAGGTATCTTACCTTCCAACTTAAGGAATGAGTGCTTGCTTGCTCAAAACTTTACACTGTGGAAGGAGAACTAACCAAAACATTAGCATCGAACTTTGCGCCTCCTACAACTTCTCTTCTTTACATTTACACATGTAAATGTTCCTACACTCAATTCTCTTAGCATGATCACAATTAGAAGCTGAAAATTTGTACAGAGGTCAATCAACTATAGACTTAGACTTGTACAAAAGCATTTCACAAACGATTCAACACAGAAGGAGAACTCTCAAAAATACCGGGTGCAATGTTTCTTCATTTCTGGAAAACTTTACATCTGAGTGATGAGAGATACCTTACTCACTTCTAAAGTGTCTAATGACTCATACAACTTCTAATTTCTCTATTCACATGCTCTCTCATATTTTCCCGACATTTTTCCTTATATATATAGGCAAATATGTACAAGTTCATCACCATACAAAAGTATAAGTGAACTAACTCTAAATTAATGTACATATGTATACACATCTTCATTCTCTGAACATGAACTTTCTTCATGCCTCATATTTTGATCTTTTCTTCAGTCCTTGACTTCCAAACCTTCATCAAAACTTCAATTGTTGATTGCCTTGCACCAACAGAATAGTCCAAACACCACTAAGGATCCAAAAAGGATGACCGTGTAAGATTGTGGGAAAAAACCAATGGAGTCTCCGTGAAAAATGGATCAATGAAAAACAATGACCAACCAAAAGGATTTTGTGAGAATATATGTGCTCACACCAATAGGTGTGCGAAGGAGTAAAATCAACCACTCAATAGTTGAGAAATTAAAAATTTGGAAAAATCTTACCATATTCTCCTCTACAAAATGAGCATATGGCCAATGCCAAAACTCATAAAACCATGAGACTAACATGTAAACCTACATAGTGAATCACTAAACTAAAAGAAGCCAACTAAGCTTATTGAGCACCTATGAACAATCAACATACATCTCCTATGGTGAGGTTAGGTAAGTCTTCACCTGCAGCACCAAAGAGAGCCCAACATCTGGGTGTCTCGAAATTAACAAAATGTCACCTCGAACCTCTTTATCAATGTCAAAGGACTTATGCAAAAGCATAACTACTATATCAATGGCCACATGGATGTACATAAGTGGTGTCCATAGAAATGTACATAGAGTGTATATGCTGAGTATATGAAATAAAATGATACAGAAAGGCTGAATTTATAGCCCAAACACTAGCTAACAACACCTATAAGTGTCTATCAACTCTATTCTTTAGACCCAAAAAACTTTCATAAACTTGCAGTGGCTTCTCCCACCACAACTGAAAGCCTTCCAAGAAAACTTGTAAGAAGACTCAAAATCTGAAAAAATCACGAAGAAACCCAAATGTACAGTGCTTTAGCCCATATAGAGCTCTTCTTAATATGCAAAAATACTCCAGATGCTTTGGCTCTACAGAACTAGGGCGTTGAGCCATGTATATCTCTACTAAGATCCATCCATCGAGGAAGGCATTGTCAACATCCATCTCATATATGCAACCACATCCTTATGGATGTGATGGGGCAAGCCAACCTTACGAACCAACAGATGAAGATTCAAATGGAAAATGGCAACATTGAAAGATAACTGGGATTATTGGAAGGAATCACTCTCACTACTAGTGGTGTAGAGTTTGAATACACATTTTCCATATGTGAGTTTGGGAAGAACCGTGCATACAAGATGATTTTAGGTAGACCCTTTACGAGACTGTTATAAATAGTGCAAGATTGGAGAGCCAATCCCTTGTACTTACAACATCTAGGGGTAGCTACTAAAGTCAATCTCAAAGATTACAACCATAGCGATGTCCCACCCCTATAGTTGAATACCATCCACAAGATAGAAGAGGAATCATAGTGAATCCACTCCATAAATAGTGCTATGTTTCCTGTATGTTCAATAGGATGTAATGTATCATCACTTGTTTCAACAAATCCAAGAACCAACAATTTTTGGAAACTACTATACCATTTTGCATGACTATTCATGTGACTTGAAGCGCTTGAATCAAGATACCATACATTACCACACTTGTGTATGCATAGTTGTTTTGTTGCTTTCTATTGTTTTGGTCATTCATCCTACAACCACATTCAAAGTGACTAGGCTTATCATCCTCTACATCCTACATTAATGTGTTGTTGACCTTGGTCCTGGTTATTGATTTCTCTTCCACTTTTGAAGCCTTTGCTTTTTCCTTGAACTCTTCCTTTCTTAGAGTAGAATACCTACTCAAAACTAGCTTTTCCTTGGGAGTTTTTTCCTTAATTATCAACATGGACACAAGATCAACAAAACTTGGAATATTCTTCCCAGTCTAAATAGAAGTTATGAATTGCATATATGTAGCTCCTAAACTAGGAAGGCCCACTTCAAACTTATCATCATCATCATCTACATTGATGCCAATAGATGCAAGCGACTCGCATATGCTTTTAATTTCTAAGGTGTAGTCACTTACCAACATGCTCTTTTTCTCCAGTGTATGCAACTCGTTCTTGAATTGCAAATTTTCTACCTTTGTATTGATATCATACAATATGAACAAACTATTCCAAGACTCTTTCAAAGATTTGGCACCTTGTATATGTCTAATCATGCTATCTTGTATGCTAACAAATAGCCAATACATTACCTTCCTTGCTCCTTGATTCCATTCTTCATATGCCCTTAATTGGTTCACATTCTGATTCCTCTTTATTTATTGCAAAGGGTTTTGTTGT